>MJUU01030481.1:67642-89313 GCA_002080025.1 Modiolus philippinarum
AACATGGAACCCTATGGGAAAAGCATATATTGACTATCTCCTCTGAAGCTACTGAAGCAAATTGAACCAAACTTTACAGGAATGATGTATGGAAGGTCCTTTACATAGTTTCCCAAAATTTTTTCGATCCGTAAAAAAACATGGCCGCCAGCGCAGAACATAGTTTAACATGTGACCCTATGGGAAAAGCATAATATTTGCTATCTCCTCTGAAGCTACTGAAGCAAATTGAACCAAACTCTACAGGAATGATGTATGGAAGGTTTTTTATGTAGATTGCCAAAATTTTTCAGATTCCCTTAAAAACATGGCTGCCAGCGCAGAACATAGTCTAACATGGGACCCTATGGGAAAAGCATATATTTGCTATCTCCTCTGACGCTACTGAAGCAAATTCAACTAATCTTTACAGTAAGACTGTACGGAAGGTACTTTGATCTGACATAAAAGATGGCCTCCAGTGCACCAGTGCAGAACATAGTTCAACATTGGAGCCTGAGGAATGAGATAACCACCCTTATAATCATCATCTCTGAAATGTTAGAAGGTCCTTTGCAAAAATTATTCATTTCAATAGGATCAGACAAAAAACACGGGTGCTAATGCTAACATTTGACCCCATTGGTAAGAAAACATCATTTTTAGTCATGTATGGCGTAGAAGCATTTTGCCAGGTGAGCGATACAGGGTCAGTCTCTGAGCCTCTAGTTTCTTTTTAATTTCAACTTAATATCAACCGTTACTTTCGTTTCTTCTTACTTTCTGATCGTGCATGCATGTCTATGAAACTTATGAATGTGAAGATTGGTAAAACCCCAACATTGCTGTAAATAAAATTGATTTAAATCCTACTGAATTCCGTTAGTGCCTCGAAAAGCCTTTCCAATTTTAATGCGGTTGCATTTCACAGCCGTTTCTGATTAAACCCCCCCCGCAATCAAAGTTTGGGGGGTGTATATAGGAATCACCCTGTCCGTCCATCCGCCCCCCCACCCCCCGCAATCAAAGTTTGGGGGGGTGTATATAGGAATCACCCTGTCCGTCCATCTGTCCATCCATGTACCTTGTCAGCGCATATTCTCCTAAACAGCTGCTTGGATTTTGATGAAATGTTACACAGTTGTAGTACACCATCTGATGATGTGCATGAAGTATTATGGTTGCTGCCCGAAATTTTGAAAGGGAGATAATTTGTCTTCAAATATTTTCTGGAAAAAGGGGAGGCAAACCTTTTCAGCACATTTTCTGCTAAACAGCTGCATGGATTTTGATGAAATGTTACACAGTTGTAGTACACCATCTGATGATGTGCATGAAGTATTATGGTTGCTGCCCGAAATTTTGAAAGGGAGATAATTTGTCTTTAAATATTTTCTGGAAAAAGGGGAGGCAAACCTTTTCAGCACATTTTCTCTTAAACGGCTGCTTGGATTTTGATGAAATGTTACACAAATGTGGTACACCACCTGAACATGTGCATGAAGTAATATGGTTGCTGTCTGAAATTTTGAAGGGGAGATAATTCATCTTTAATATTTTCAGAAAAAAAGGGGGAGGTATATCATTTTGTCCATACTTGTATTGTGTCCACATTTGTACTGTGTCCACAACTGTATTGGGTCCACACAATTTACACTTGCCATATTGATTCAGCGTTCAATTAGCGGGGGGTATACCTGGCTGCCATTCGGCGACAGCTCTAGTTTTGTTCAGATTACAACACATTTGTCATTTCTGGTTTACTTTCATTTTGTCATCAAAGGGAATATCAACTGCAATTTTGACATTCGGACATCACTGCTGATAATAAACATTAATTATTAACCTAATGCAGTGCTAACACAACCTGAGACATCAGAATACGAGACAAGAATCATACGTTGCATTGAAAACAGCTTAAGATATGCATCATTGAAAAAAAATTTCTGGATATCTGTTTTATACTCACAGGATTTAAGTCGGTTAGGAAGATAAATAAGTCAAGTTGTTAGGTAATAGATGTTTATAGGAAGAGAACTAAGTCAAGTTGTTATGTAATAGATATTTGTTTTATACCCACGGGATTTAAGTCTGTTAGGAAGAGAACTAAGTCAAGTTGTTATGTAATAGATATTTGTTTTATACCCACAGGATTATGTAATAGATATTTGTTTTATACCCACAGGATTTTAGTCAGTTAGGAAGAGAACTCTGTCAAGTTGTTTTATAATAGATATTTGTTTTATACCCACAGGATTGAAGTCTGTTAGGAAGAGAACTAAGTCAAGTTGTTATGTAATAGATATTTGTTTTATACCCACAGGATTTAAGTCGGTTAGGAAGAGAACTAAGTCAAGTTGTGATAGTAGATAATTCTCCTGCTTCATATATCTTCCATCCAGATAATGCTGTAAGTATTAGTCACATGATCTGTGTAAGTCATGTGATCTATGTACTTAAGTCACATAACATAATTTTCTGTGAATCAAGTTGGGACTATTAATGGTAATTAAAAATGAGTTTTGTGTCTCCAAGCTGTTTACTGGTACACATTGTACACATATCATACACATTATACATATATCATACACATTGTACATATATCATATACATTGTACATATATCATACACAATACATATTCGCACTAAAAAGATAGATTATCAAAAATAATAAGATCCTTGCTTCAAAAATTAATTATTTGTGTTAGCAGAAAGTTTTTAGATTTAATAATGATAAAGGAGAGTCTCCATGATTTATCTTGATTCTTTTAGGACAATTACTTTACATTTTTGCACTGATGACACTTTTCCCTTGCCCATAAGTGTAATTGAAAGATTACTGACTTGGTTACCTATAATGTTTTGTGGTTCTAATAATTAAAATAATTGATTCAAAAACATACTGTAAACATTCTGTCAAAATGAATCCTTTCATCATCTCCTGTATCAATACTTCATACTGATTAAAGTGGGAGTAATTTGGAACAGCTGTATGTGATGTCTAATGATGTTTGAATCTTGCCTAGAATTTTCATTTATTTTTCCAAAATGTGGTGTCAATGTTTTACAGCATGTCATGTAAGAATCTGGCATGTTGTAGAAGCTTGTCTGTAAAGAACAAAGTAGCACAAAACACCAAACGTTATTTTCTCCTGTTCATATACAAAGGAGTTGCGCTCATGAAAAAAAAATTATAATGGAATTACATTTTATGTAATACTCATGTTTTATATGGACACAGTTCTCAAAACACAGGTAATTCTGCTGGTATACTTGTCCCATAACACAGATAATTCTGCTGGTATACTTGTTCCCATAACACAGATAATTCTGCTGGTATACTGTTCCCAATACATAGGTAACTCCCTGCTCATATATACTGTGCTCAAAACACAGGTAACTCTGCTGGAATACTGTTCTCAAAACAAGGTAACTTTTTGCTGGAATACTGTTCTCAAAACACAGGTAACTCTTTGCTGGTATGCTGTTCTCAAAACACAGGTAACTCTCTGTTGGAATACTGTGCTCAAAACACAGGTAACTCTGCTGGTATTGTTCTCAAAACACAGGTAACTCTTTGCTGGTATACTGTACTCAAAATACAGGTAACTCTTTGCTGGTATACTGTTCTCAAAATACAGGTAACTCTTTGCTGGTATACCGTACTCAAAACACATGTAACTCTGCTGGAATACTGTACTCAAAACACAGGTAACTTTGCTGGTATGCTGTTCTCAAAACACAGGTAACTCTGTTGGAATACTGTGCTCAAAACACAGGTAACTCTCTGCTGGTATTCTGTTCTCAAAACACAGGTAACTCTTTGCTGGTAAACTGTTCTAAAAATAGAGGTAACTCTTTGCTGATATACTGTACTCAAAACGCAGGTAACTCTTTGATGGTATACCATACTCAAAACACATGGTACTCTGCTGGAATACTGTTCTCAAAACACATGTAACTCTGCTGGAATACTTTTCTCAAAACACAGGTTACTCAATACTGGTATACCATACTCAAAACACAGGTAACTTTTTGCTGGAATACTGTTCTTAAAACACAGGTAACTCTTTGCTGGTATACTGTTCTCAAAATACAGGTAACTCTTTGCTGATATACTGTACTCAAAATACAGGTAACGCTCTGCTTCATAAAATACAAACTTGACAAGCACTAGCAAAATCACTGACACCATTACTGCTTTTATTTTGATGAATGCTACACACTTATAGTATACCACTTGAAGATGTGCATAAAGTAATATAGTTGCTGCTAACAATTTTAAAGGATGAATAGATTATTTTCTTTGAAAAAGGGGGAGGTGCTTTATCAGAAAATGTCCTTTTTAACAGGTGCTTGGATTTTGATGAAATGCTACACAGTTGAAGTACACCACCTGGTTGCTGCTGGAAATTTTGAAAGGGAGATAATTATCCCCTCGTCCAACAAAGTTGGGGAGGGGATATAGCGTTTGACCCGTTCGTCTGTTCGTCTGTCCGTTCAAACTTAAGACCATATATCTTTTGAATAACAAGTCATAGATGGACAATGTTTTGTCCATGGATGCATCTTGAAGAGTACTTGAGGTTGATAAATAGAATTGGTGGATTTTACCTACATTTCATGCACAAGTGACTCAGGTTAAAGTTTTTGTAAGAGTCCAGATCTGGGATACTACAACTTGTAGAGGAATAATATTTTGCATGTAGATGCGTCTTGTAAAGTTACGAAGCTCCAGATAAAAATTAGGTCATTTTGACCTACATTTCATGCATGAGTGACTTAGGTTAAAGTTTTTGTAAGAGTCCAGATCTGGGATAGTACAACTTGTAGAGGAATAATATTTTATATGTAGATGCATCTTATAAAGTTTATAAAGCTCCAGATCAATATTAGGTCAGTTTGACCTACATTTCATGCATGAGTGGCTTACATTTAAGTTTGTGTTACAGCTTGGATTTTAGATACTACAACTCGTAAAAGAATAATAGTTTGTATGTACACAATGTAGATGCGTCTTGTAAAGTTACAAAGCTCCAGATAAAAATTAGGTCACTTTGACCTACATTAGTGACTTAGGTTAAAGTTTGTGCTACAGTTTGGATTTTAGATACTACAGCTTGTAGAAGATTAATCTTTCATCAGTAGATAAATATGCTTTAGGTATGAGGCTCCTGATTGAAATAAGGTCACTTCATTTCTTGCATGACTAACTCAGATTTAAATAACAAGCTAGATCTTGAATGGTACAACTTCCTCAAGTGCTTATAATACTAGGCAAACATTCAATAAACGGGCGAGGGGATTAGGTGTCGTTTCCGACTGCCCCTTCTCTTGTTCAACTTTGTATATTTTCTGGAAAAGTGGGAGGTATATCATGGTGTCCATACTTTTATTGTGTCCACACTTGTACTGAGTCCAAACCTGTAATGTATCCACATACACTTAAATTTGCACTTGCCATATTGATTCAGGTTTCTATGAGTGGGGGGGGGGGTTAAAGCTGGCTGCCTTTTTTTTCAGGTACCAGTTCAGTCCTGGTTTTATGACATTTGTTCTATTTACAGGTACCAGTACAGTCCTGGTTTGATGACATTTGTTCTATTTACAGGTACCAGTTCAGTCATGGTTTGATGATATGGAGGATACAGAATTACGTGACCTTATACCTTTCTTTGAGGCTCTAGCCAAAGTTGACAATGTTTACACATTTTTACGAAATGCACAAAATACAGATTCTTCCTAGTATAGGTTTTAACTAATGTGACCTTGAATGTCATGGTCAGAACCATATAAGGTGATAAATACATATTTTACTGAGTGCTATTTTCCGTTTTATATATGCAAGAACAGTTTCTACAGCTGATAAACTAAGGGAGACAATTCTTGACAAACAGATTGGTTGTGAAGAAAATATATTGGAAGTTGAAGATCCATGTGACCATGGTAACCAAGTTGTTTAGGTGGAATCACCAGAACTACTTTGTGCCAAATCTTACTGAGAAGTTATATATGTTTCTGTAGTACACATCGAAGTATTATGTTCTGTATAATTTAGATGCAGTATTTCCTAACTCGACTATTGAAATATGTAGAATTTATTTTTATCAGTTTGCTAGGCTACAGAAATTATATTATGCCAGTACATTAGTAGCACATGTAGTCTTTTCATAAAAAAATTAAGATTTTTGGTTAGATTTGTCTGTTCATCCATTCAGTTTAGTATCAAAAGATGACTGCCATTTTCTAATTAACAGAATAATTGTTGATAATATTAATTTGAAATGCATTTTACATATATATAGACAAGATATGTTTGTTATATTATCTTTGGATAAATCACTCAATCCCAACCTCAATCTCCTTTTTAGCTCACCTGAGCTTTTGCCATCACTTTTCGTCCGTCGTCCATCCGTCCGTCTGTCTGTCCGTCCGTCGTCCGTCCCCCATCCAGCGTAAACTTTTCATTCAAAGATCTTCTTCTCTGAAACAAATAGGCCAATTGAAACTAAACTTGGCCACAATAGTCCTTAGATGGTCCCCTGCAAAAAAATTGTTTTTCAGATCTGCGCTATATCCAAGATGGCCGCCAGAAGGGATCATAGTTTTAACATTGGACCCTATGGGAAAAGACATTTAAAGATCTTCTCCTCTGAAACTCCTGGGCCAATTGAAAGCAAACTTGGCCATAATAGTCCTTAGATGGTCCCCTGCAAAAAGTTGTTTTTCAGATCCGCGCTATATCCAAGATGGCTGCCAGCAGGGATCATAGTTTTTAACATTGGACTCTATGGGAAAAGACATTCAAAGATCTTCTCCTCTGAAACTACTGGGCCAATTGAAACCAAACTTGGCCACAATAGTCCTTAGATGGTCCCCTGCAAAAAAGTTGTTTTTCAGATCCGCGCTATATCCAAGATGGCCGCCAGCAGGGATCATAGTTTTAACATTGGACCCTATGGGAAAACACATTCAAAAATCTTCACCACTGTAACTACTCAGCCAATTCTAACCAAACTTGGCCACAATTGTCCTTACATGGTCCCCTGCAAAAAAGTTGTTTTTCAGATCCGTGCTATATCCAAGATGGCTGCCAGCGGGGATCAAAGTTTTAACATTGGACCTTATGGGAAAAGACATTCAAAGATCTTCACCTCTAAAACTACTCAGCCAATTGAAACCAAACTTGGCCACAGTAGTCCTTAGATGGTCTCCTGCAAAAAAGTTGTTTTTCAGATCTGTGCTATATCCAAGATGGCCGCGAGCGGGGATCATAGTTTTAACATTGGACCCTGTGGGAAAACACATTCAAAGATCTTCTCCTCTGAAACTACTGGGCCAATTGGATCCAAACTTGGCCAAAAGAACTGCACCCCATCCAAAATAGCTGCTAGTCTGGAACATAGTTTAACTTATGATGATATCACATCAATGTCTATTAACAAATTTGAAAATAATGCCCTTAAAACATTGGGACTATTTTAACTGCATATGTCAGCCGTGGCCCAGGTGAGTGATACAGGCTCTTGAGAGCCTCTTGTTTGTTCAAAATATTACTCTTTGTTGAATATGTGGAGAAGAATTCTGAGAAATCACGATTCTGTTTTTATCTTTGATTAAACATATAATAAACACAGTATTTGCATTATATTACAACGACACAGCCGTCTTCATCAGATGCAAAACAAAAATATTTTTGTTTTGCATCTGATGAAGACTGCTGTGTCGTTGAAATGTAATGCAAAAAAAAATGGACATTTTTGTTTTGCATCTGATGAAGACAGCTGTGTCGTTTAAATATAATGCAAATACTGTGTTTATTATTATAACTCTAGATGAAGAAACATTTTTGTTTCATTTTGATTAAACATATAAAAAAAACATGGCAAAAAAAGAAACATGTTTCAATTTTGAGACCGCAAAAATTTTGCGGTCGTATAATGGTATGGTGTTGGAGTCGTCGGCGTCTGTGGACAGCATAACTTTGCTTCTAGTGGACGGATCATTATGAAATTTTAGTATGATATATCTTGGCACACGCGTAAACAGGTTTTAATTTTGAGTTGGTGGCCCCGCCCGTTTTAGAAAAAGGGGCCAAAAAGGGGTGAAATTGGGTGTTTTCACATATTTGACTGTAGAATCTTTATTATTTATTGGATTTTGATGGGGTTTGTTTCAGTGTGCTCCTGAGGAAGTTTCCAATCTGGGGTATGGCAACGGATTTCACGTAGCATGTACGGCTCACGAGATATATGGGGCCCAACAGGGGCAAATTCCCCCAAAAATATTTTTTTTTATTTTAAGTCCGATTTTGATGCAGTTTTTTTCAATGGATTCCTTGCGAAAAATTAATATGGCGCTCAGCTATTAGATTTTTGGTAACTTGTTTCCTTTCCCAGCTATGAGGGGCCGAACGGGGCCAAAATTGTGAATTTGCAGATTATGTAGAATTTTATTTTTCATCGCATTTCAATGGGATTTTTTTCTTTGGATTCCTCTTGATCTAAGCTTTCAGTAGTATTTCAACGGATATGGCGTAGCTCTTACCGTTTCCGAGCTACAAGGGGTCAAAGGGGCCAAAATTGCAATTTTTCTTAATATGTCAAATCTTTCTTTTTCATAGGATTTCGATGGGATTTTTTTTTTTGATTCCTCTTGATCTAAGCTTTCAGTACGACATCAACGGATTTTGTGTAGCTCTTACCATTTCCAAGCTACAAGGGGTCAAAGGGGCCAAAATTGCAATTTTTCTAAATATGTGAAATCTTTATTTTTCATCAGATTTTGATGGAATTTCCATGGGTGTAAAGTTTTAGTTGATCATAAGTAACATATTTTGCATAGCTCTTACGTTTTTTTTATCAATAAGTGATCAAAAGGGTTGATTTTTTCCCTAGTTTGTTTCCAGCTAATAACTGTGTCAAGCTTCTTTTTGTGTCCATCTAATTATTGTGTCAAGCTCTTTACTGTGTCCACATTCTTTTTGAACTAGTTTTGTTGAAATTTCAGTGGTTGACATGCTGCATTCATATCATGCTGTGCTCAGCGTAGCCCTTTATTTCCAGAGGCTGTGACTTGTTTTGCTTTACTTTATTTATAAAAGAGACTACCAAAAATCGCAATTATACAACTGTGTAAGCATCAGCTGAGTGTTTGAATTCTATTTGATTGACTTAAAAATTAAAAGCATCTGTATGATTCATATTTTGTATAAGTTAAGAGACTATTAGACAATTTTCGGATGAAATGTTCTGATTTTCCTTCATTGGTTAATTGAACTATTTCACAAAAATTGGAGAAATGTGCATCGACAAAAATAATTTTTTCATTGTTTTAATTTTTGACTGAAAAAGAATTAGCAATCAGTAGAATTTTTCAACCTTTATATGGAAAGCTTAGGATTTACTGCACTTTAATTATATGGAGAGGTATTGTGTATGTGTTGTTCCCAGGCTAAAATATAACCTTTCATCTTTCTTGTTAAATAAGCAGTTTTTAAAAAGTAGTATAAAAAACATTTGATTAGGTTAGCTTCAGTGATTAATCTTCTATAGTCATGGGAGGTTATAAATAAAACAAAGAAGGGAGACAATTTATTTTTTCTGAAGAGATGATTTCTGTTACAATGAAGCACAACTTAAGTGATTTATCTCCCTTTGTCAAGGGAGGTAATATGTCAGTTTAATGATGACCATTAATATTTAACTCTTGTGGAGAATTGTAAATTTCTTTTACATTACGGTGCCTTATATCCATTTCAATAGGTTATAGTTATTATAGGACAGCAGTTGTATTAATTGTAGAAAAGCCAGCATTAATATGAGTGTAATATTTAGAGAACAGGTTCATATTGAATATGATTTAAACCATTATGCATTTATTTTGGACACATATCCAATACAGAACATACTACATTTTGTACTTTAACATATTCATACAATTTTTGTGTAACCTGGGCTATTTTAACCTGAACTTGATAACCTCCCCCTTTTTTTTTTAGAATAACCTGATCTTGTTATACATTTACTATGTATTTCCATATTCACTCAGGTTTCACCCAGGTTCTTGTTGAGAAAAAGAAATTTTATTAAGGACTTTTAAGCATTTCTAAATTTTGTAAAATGATTTAACATTTAAAACAGAAACACTGAAGCTCTGGTAACTTCATGGTTCACTAGTTTTCTGTCATACCACAATCCTTCCCATTCTTTTCTGAATATATATTTACCTGTTTTGCCCTAAAAATCAGTTTCTATTTTCTGTACTCAGTTCTTCTGTTCTATACTCTGCTTTTCTGTTTACACAATTTATTTTTCTGCCCTTTATTAATTACTGTTAACCAACTTATTTTACATTTTGTTCTTCCTGGTCCTAGAATTTTGGAACTAATGAGTCATACCGACTTACAACTAGTTTTGATTCAATGAAAATTGTATAGCCGGTAATTTTCATGGTTATGAAATTTCGAGATTTGTTTTTAAAGTGGGGAGATTAATTTTTAGCAGTCATGTAATTTTTATGCCCCCAGATCGAGGATCAGGGGCATATTGTTTTTGTCCTGTCTGTCTGTCTGTTTGTCTGTGCGTCTGAAACTTGAACCTTCGCTATAACTTTTGAACTATGTAAGATAGACTTTTCATATTTGGCAAATGTATAGGTCTAGTCTAGAGGAACACAAATGTGGGAAAAAAATTAGGTCAGGTCAAAGGTCAAGGTCACAGAAGACGAGATATGCTTCTGGGGGCATATGTAGTGTTTCACAAACACATCTTGTTGCAAAATGAAAATTGTTTAAAGAACAAACATGTTTAATAAATAATGTTATATATAGACTTTAATTTGAAGAGCTTTTATTTTTTTGTGTTTCTTCTCAGAAATTAGAATCATGAAAAATTACTAACTATAATGTAACTATATAGTTTCTACAATGAGAACTAAGTTGATTATGAGATTATGAAATTTCTCACATCAAGTTAAATAAATTTTGCAAATGTTTGAAAATGAGGCTTGCCGAGTTTTTAAACATTTGAAAATTATTTAACAAGATGTGATAAATTTCATAATTAAGGTTTTTGAATTGTAGAAAATGTTTCTCTAATGACATAATGTAAAACACCGAGGATTACATTAGGTTCCAAATAAGTTTGGAGGGAAATTTCAAGTGAGTTGTTCTCTCTCTAGAGGGGAGAAATATTTTTGTCACACCGGTCAGGCGTTGGTTCAGTTTGCTAGAAATCAGAGTAGGTGCAGTTCATATATTTGATCAGGAAATACAGTTCTAATTGTAGATAGCTATCAGTTCTAAAGTTCAAGGATGAACAATTTTACCAATGCATACCAGCCTTGTTTGTCTTGTTGTTTCTCTGCATTCAATATATCATAGTTTAAGCCTCATTTTTAATCCCAGTCCCCATGCATGCTATATTTATATATTTATGCTAATACAGTTTGAAAAGTGTAACCTTGTCAGGATAGAAACAAATGTTTTTAAGTTTTTATTTAGTGATATATTTAAGTATGAGGTTGTTTTCCATTATGTAAATAAGAATTTCATTTTACATTGTGTTTTAACTGGCTTATTATCTGTTATTGTTTGTAAATTTGTGAAATGGCATACATGATTACCTCACTTTGATTTTATTCACATTTTAGAAATTGTCATAGAGACTGGCAAAACAAACTTTTATTCTAAATCCTTAAGTTACACACTATTTAAGTGCAAGATGTTGCTATTATGTTACAATTTTTTACTTTCATATTATTTCATACCGATGGTTGTCTATATGTATACAGATATGTACAGTCCATAATAAAGGCACAACAACAAAACAAAAAACAAAACAATAAATAGCACTTCTTAATACCTAAGACCAAACATTTTTTAATCACCACATTTTAGAAATTTTTTCCAAAGATGAGAGTTGAAGAGTTTCAATAAAAATAAATTCCTCAAATCTTGTAGTCTACCTGGAAAAAGAAAATAAAAGGGGCATTTGCACATTTGATTTTATTTTTATTATAATGCTGGAAGGTGCTGTTTGATGCAAGCTGACAGGATAGCTACACATCATTAGTTTGTACACAATGCATGTGTAAATTTTCAAAAATTACAACTTTCAGACTGCACAAACAAACACCCCATTTGTGGAATAAAATAAATTTGGACACATACGTTGTACATGCTGACTGAAACAGAAACATGTCTCATTTTAATTTTTATAGAAAGTTAACCATATGACTCCAGGAATAAAACTGAAGGGAATCAATGGTGACAATTATATAAGACAGTTTATTTGGAGTTTTCATGTCTGTTGGAAGGGGTCACTGAGTTGGGCTATAAATACGTTTGTCCAATATAAGTTTTATTAATAAAATATACTCAAAAAAATTTACTGCACTGAAATGTCTATAAATAACCAGGAGAATGTAGATATGATGAGACCTTGATCATTCTCGTTAAACCCAGTTTGAGTGAAGTTCTCAGAAATAATATCAGTTCTTAAATTATCCATGTTTTTTGTTGTACATGTTATTGTATGGAAAAAGGACAGCGTGAATAGAAGCAAACTATTTGTCAATAAATTATACAGCAGAGAGGTTTAAAAATAAATTATAATTTGATGTACGGGTAACGAAGACCAAAAGAAAAAGTGAACTAGGATTATGACCAGGGTACTTAGATATGATATTATCACCAGCAAAGATTGGTTTTGTCATTTTTTTTCCAAAATTTTACATTGGGCTTTCTTTCCTTCATTTTGATTTTTTCGTTATTGTTTCAATGAAGGAAAGATTCTTTTTCATCAGACAGAATAAAATTCTTCCTGTGAAAGCAGTAAAGATATATATTATTTAGGAGATAGATTGTTGCAAATTTGTGTTTATTTCGACAAAATAAAGTTTACTGTTGCAAGAAAATATTGCTAAAATATGACATAACCATTGGCGACAATATAGTGGCTGTGAAGTTGATTGATCTTTTTCCCCCATACTTATATAATCCCTGATAACTGGTAGGAAAATCATATTAGACATTTCAATTGTAAGGTTTCATTTATTGCCTATTTAAGTTTATTATGGGTAAATCTTCACTAACATAAAGGGAAGACAATCAAAGACAGGTTAATTTTCCCTAAAATAGGTTATATCAGTATTGTTTTCTAGCTTTGGAATTGTGTAGTTATCAGTTGACATTTCAAGGCATATTTATCATTCCTTGAATGAATTTTTAAGATGTAACAATTTTTACATGATTATCTGAAAAAATAGTATAGTTTTATTTATAAAACATTCATTCAATGATAAATGCAATATTTAGTAGTAGACACAACTGGTCATATATCTAAATGGAACTTATATACAAATGACTTCCCTTTAATAACATGTGAAAGGGAGATAACTGATGTTTGCAGCATTCTGTGTGATATTGTTTTTGTCTCCTTATTTGTAATCGCTGATCATGTAAACAAATATGTGTTTTGTCAATAATCACAAAATAGATGTAAATAAAAATAGCATTATTTTTGCTACATTCTTAATTACTTTTAATATATATATATTGTGTTTCTAAAGCCTTGTGGGAAAAATTACAGAAAACTGTTTGATTTGAATTTCATGTTAAAAATAATAGTTTTGTTGCTATATTTTGTATTTTCTTATTAAAGGAAAAGTTTTAAGACATAGGCACATACTCAGAATCAAAATTCAAAGACTTCATATGGAAAAATCCATTGTTGATCTTTATCTGGCTGTGGCTGATAATATTTGTGCACTGACAAATTTTGTTTTCAAAAATCTCTAGCATGATGGAATCACAAATACAAATAAGATGATGGGAATCTGTGTATTCCCTAAAGGCCCTGTCACACTATAACTTTCTAGACAAGGTGTGCTGACGTTCGGGAATTTTTGTAAGAACGTAGGCACACCCTGAAGAAATTGAAGAAATTTCTCGTTGGACGCATTCATAATGTCAGGCTAACGACCTACAACGTATGGAAAACTTATTCAAAACTTGCCTGCAACTCTCACAAAACGTGAAGCAGTGGATGGCGACTATCAAAGGCGTTTAACTATTGTACTTGAAGTATACCCAACGCACTCATTACGGTCTTTCGGCATTCAGAGAACTTGTGTATAGCGTTTTGACAATCTTTCGACAGATTAGTTGGAAATTCTTCACCCCAGTGTCATTTGAAAAGGTAGAAATGGACAGAAATGTCACAGAAAAATACGACAGATTTGCAGGAGTGATAGGTCCCATAAAGAATCACAAAATTTATTTTCAAAAAAATATGTCAGTCTGATGCTGAAATAAAGCAGCTATTTACATTCCTTTGGAAATTTGCCTTGCATTTTAACCATTATTTTAATAATAAAACATCAGCTAATACGTTACTCTTTAGTTACAAGGATGCTCAGTTCACGTTCTTTACATGTTTAAAACAACTTTCGAGAAACTACTAGATATCGCACACATTGCGTGCATAACGTACCTCTAGCGTTCGTCTAAGGTGTACATAACTTATTGACAACACGCTGGCAAACGTCGTGAAATTTTGAGCGTGTTGAAAATTTTCCAACACACCAAATGTTCAATAATAAATTACATAGAAAACACCAGAAAATATGATGTAAGGGGAGATAACTCCTTGATTTTTACAATATTTAGTTAGGGGAGATACCTCCTTGATTTGTACAATATTTAGTTATTTTATTCCTCTTTATTTGGACATTTGTATTAAGTTCACATTTGAAATGGATTTAGAAATTTGATTGGATAAGATTTATCACTTGCCAACCATTATAAAGGATCTGCCTTATTTCGTCATGGAATTGACTCAACATTTCTGTATATAGTTCCCAAATATAGTTCCTTTACACAAAAATGAAAAATTATCTTAAACTTTGTTCTTCTAACAATACAGAGACATACATTTGAATAAGACAAACTAACATAATCTATAGAACTCAGACATACAGCAATATAAAACAACTAAATATTTGTCAGGCTATCTATAGAACAGCAGTATATCCCTCAATAAAACTTCAATCAGTATATCCCTCAATAAAACTTCAAATCAAATAGTGTTTGTGTATTATCCTACATGCTTATATACAAGTATAAACTGGTTAATTATGTAGATTATATAAGTTATATATAGTTGTATATATTAATGTGTTAATTTCTTAATGTTAAACTGCTATTATCTATGGGTTAACCGAAACACAAATTTACAGTTTAGTGTTGTAAAACTACAAATTAGAACTATTCAAAAGGGGGTAAGCTGTTGAAAACATGGTAAACTATTTAAAGTTTTCCCTAAAAATGTGGTAAAAATCGCTATTAATGCTTTAATTTCTCAGTATATGATTGGTTAAGAAACTTGTTGAAAATGCCTTATTATTATACTAGTATTATATAGAGTTAATTATGAAATATAATTTTAGAAGTTTGTCAAGTTATATTACCTCAAACCCAAACTGCCCTTGTTTCTACTTTTCATTTTGTCAGATGATTTTTATCAGTGTGTTTCATTGACCTATTGGATGCTTTGTGTGTTTAACAATGCTTCTGTTTTATCATTTCTTTGATTCACAATTAGGGACATGGCTTTGTTTAAACAAAGTCAGTATTTTAGCACAAAAACATTTTCATCTTATTTTTAATCTAGTCAAAATGATTATTTTTCTTTTTAAATTTTAGAAAGTCAGTAAAAAGTGTTAGACTAATGAAATACTGAACACAATATTGGTTGTACATTTGTACTACACAGGGTTAATTACACTAACTCTGTTTTGTTATGTTTTTCTCATCTTAATCTATTGTTATGAACTTTTGTACAGAAACCAGATATTGAGTAAATCAGTTGTTATGGAATAAGAGTAAACCAATAGTTGTATAGCATTTTTATTTTTATGTATGAAAACAAGACACTATAACATTTGTTCTGTATAGCACAGTGTGAATGACAACTTCTGACTCATCCATTCGTAATGCCAATTTGTTTTTCCCAAAAATAATTCTCATAATTATTTTGATGTTAGATGTTTTGTGATTGGTTAGAAAATTTAGTGTTTTTTTTATTTGAGTAAACCAAATGTTTACATGACATCACAAAAGGGATTCCCAGAAAACAATTTAATTCTTATCCCCGCGGTTATGCCGGCATCCATCCGTGCTTCCGTGTGTCCCTCTGTCTGTCTGCCTTGTTAGCACTCTAGCAAGTTTATTTCTCATTGGATTCAAATAATATTTATACAGTAGCTTTAGTTCAAGGATGGCTCAAGTGAGTTTAAAGATGATATCCCCTTTTTAACTTTGAAAATTGACAAAATATACTTGTAAGTGCTCTAGCAAATTTATTTCTCATTGGATTTGGATAATATTTATACAGTAGCTTTAGTTCAAGAATGCCTCAAGAGAGTTCCAGTATGAGTCCTGGTATTTTTGTAGGAGTTATGCCCCTTCTTAACTTCTAAAATTACCACAAATATGTGGGGTTTCAAATTGCTGGAGCAGCGGGGATATATGGCTATGGGTAGCCCTTGATTTCATTTTTATCGGTACAAATTGAATTGTACGGAATAATTTCTATGATGTCTATTTTTGGTTATTGACTTATAACTTTAATATTAGATTCTTTTCATTTTACATAATTCACTATGTTATGAGTCAAACATTTGGATTTAGGGTTCAATAAAGCCAAAATTAATGACAGCCATTCCTTAAAATCTTTCAGGAAAGGCTGTGAAATATTTGTAAATGAAAGGAAAAGTTTTTAGATTTTTTTTTTATCCTGTTAAGTGCTTTGATGCAAGGGAAAACTTACAACATGATATTTTGTTGATTATACTGATTTTTAGGAGAGTAACATGAAAAACTACATGTCAGCCAGTGTCTAGATATTGTTCAACAACAGTTCATTCAGCTTTAGAATAGGTTGTCACTGACTGATTAAAATGACATAGTCTGTTTCAAGGATGTATGCTGAGCAGCGAAACATCCTTGAAACAGACCATGTTATTTTATTTATTTTCAAAGTGAGCAATTTAAAAATAAATTAAAGATTTATATACATTGTAATTTTTGGTGAAAAATTAAACAAAAGAAGAATAGCCAAGTTCCTGATTTTGTTTTTGAGATACAGGTGATAAAAATTTGGCAAGAGACTGAACCTCCATCTGGAATGTTAGCCAGTTTATGTAAAAACAAGGTTTTACCATGAATGAACTTAACAAAATAAAAAAGGATTTAATGTAATTTTCTCACCAGGCTTATAAAGATGTATAAAATGAAATTATAGAAAAAAAATTAGGATGATGACATCATAGCTTATTGTTGATTATAGAAATGAAAAAGAAAATTGGAAATGTTGATGTGAATCAAATAAGATTCCATGAACAAATATTTTCTACTTTCAAAATTGAAAAAGAAGTTTGCATAGTTAATAGAAATTAAAAAAAAAGAACCTGGTAGTAGACAAGTAACAGTTTTGCAGTAAATGGTTGCTAGGCAGAAGTTGTCATGGCAACACACTATATATTGTTATTTGTAAATAATGTTTTAGATTTTTATACATATTATTAATTAATCCCAATAGGGTGTTGGGCTGTATAGAAATTATTTTCTCTCAGAAAAATACCAGTTGAAATAAAACACGATTCATTAATATATACATGTCCTGTGTTTTGTTGTAATTGTTGTCAACTGTTAATAGACTGTTTCATGACGAGACCCCAATTAATTTTGAGATGTATCTTTATAAAAAGTCGGATTAAATTTAAACATATTATGCTTGCTCAAAGGAAAAGAAACAGGGCTTGTATGCAGCACAGCCATTCCAGATCAATTCACAAATTTGGTAACAAATATTGATGAAAGGATATGGAGTAAATGAACACGAGACCATAACACATATGTTAACTCCAACTGCAATAAATTTAATTGAGCTGTATGGCCATTTCGGAAATTAATTCCACATCAGCAGCACTAGAACCAAAACATAGGAAATCCATAATTTTAACAATGTTTAAAGTGCATAAAACCAAACGAAATCCGAATAACCATTAATATCAAATATAGCTAAGAACAAAACTACGATGGGGGGGGGAGTTAAATCTAAGGTTTTAGAATTTACATAAATTTAGATAGTAGTAATAAAACAAAGTGTACACATGAGATATTATCTCATGTACAACTACACCATATCTAAGAAATCTAAAGAGCATACATCTATAACACAGGAATTGTTTTACCAACTCCTCACAAGTTCAAATTTTGTGAATAAATTATACTTACCTGACTAATACATCTGGATTTCCTTTCTTTGGTATTTAGCTCACCCCGGAAGTCAAAAACAGGGTTATATACCCTGGTCACCTATGACTTCCAGTTCACCTGCATGCTTGGCATGGAAGACTGCACATTATGCAGGGGAGATTGGGAGGGTAGCTATAGTAGTCAGGTAGCTATAGTAGTCAGGTAGGTATAGCAGGGGAGATTGGGAGGGTAGCTATAGAAGTCAGGTAGGTATAGCAGGGGAGATTGGGAGGGTAGCTATAGTAGTCAGGTAGCTATAGCAGGGGAGATTGGGAGGGTAGCTATAGAAGTCAGGTAGCTATAGCAGGGGAGATTGGGAGGGTAGCTATAGTAGTCAGGTAGGTATAGCAGGGGAGATTGGGAGGGTAGCTATAGAAGTCAGGTAGGTATAGCAGGGGAGGTTGGGAGGGTAGCTATAGTAGTCAGGTAGCTTTAATTTATTCACAAAATTTGAACTTGTTACCAAATTTGTGAATTTTATTTCATAAATTAGGTACCTACATGACTAATACATCTGGATTACTACTGATTACAAAGCTTCCCATTTACTGTGGAGGCATAATGAATGTATTTTTATATAAAAATTTCTTCACCATATTAAAATCCATTATCTACAACTCCCACAATATGTACATTTAAAATGACTAATGTCCTTCTGTACATATAAGTATCCATCCATCCTGGTGGACATATCCTAACACCATAGTTCATATCTTCATAACACAACATTATATACATAATTATACCCCCACAAACAAAGCTTGTTCAGCACATGTTCTGCTAAACGGCTGCTTGGATTTTGATGAAATGTAACACATTTGGAGTACACCATCTGAAGATGTGCATGAAGTAATATGGTTGCTGCCCGAAATTTTGAAGGGGAGATAATTCGTCTTTGAATATTTTCTGGAAAAAGTGGGGAGGCGAACCTTGTCAGCGCATGTTCTCCGAAACAGCTGCTTGGATTTTGATGAAATGTTACACAGTTGTAGTACACCACCCGAAGATGTGCATGAAGTAATTTGCTTGCTGTCCGAAATTTTGAAGGGGAGATAATTCGTCTTGAATATTTTCAGAAAAAGGGGGAGGTATATCATTTTGTCCATACTTGTACTGTGTCTACATTTGTACTGTGTCCACAACTGTATTGGATCCACACACACTTAAATCTACACTTGCCATATTGATTCAGGGTTCAATTAGCGGGGGGTATACCTGGCTGCCATTCGGCGACCAAACAGCAGCTCCCAGGGGAAGAATTTAATCATTTAAAAAATCAATACTGCCAACATCCTTCAAATAAAATTTGACAAATATTGATTAATGACTCCAGTCTGCACTATCTAATACATTTTTAATAGAGGCTGCCTTAAACAGAGACCTTGATGGCTCGACTTGCCCTTGCTGAATGTCCTTTTACATTATTTAATGTCTTCTTTTTCTGTTTATAGGCTTACTTTATAATTTTGACAAGCCATCTTGAAATGTTTGATATGATACCGGTTGATGCGGTTTTTTAACTGCTAAAAATAATTTATCTCTGTTTTCTCGAAAAACTTGTTTTTTTCAAATAATGATGTAATGCTTTCTTTGGATCCAACAATTTATTTTTGGGAAAAGCTGGTATAAAAATCTTGCTATTATTATGTCCTGGTATACCTGCTTTGCAACCCCATGGCCCTTAGACAGTATATTTACTGAACATTCACCGAGTTTTAAAGATTGCAGATCACTACACCTTCTAAACATGGTTATTGCAATTAAAAATACTGTCTTTAACGTTATATTCTTAAGAGTTGCACATTCTAAGGGTTCAAATGGTGGGCCTTTGAGTAAATCTAAACATAAAGTAAATTCCATTCAGGTACAAGTTTGTGTAATGGGGGTCTAGAATTATAAATACCTTTAACAATCTAATAATATAAGCATGTTGTTCAACTGGAGTATTGTCAATTGGAGATAAAACAGAAGACAACATCGACCTGTACCCTGCAATTGTCCTATATTTTAACCCTTGGTCAAATAAATCTGACAAAAAATTTGCACATGCCTCTAAAGGTGCTCCATAGGGACCAATTTCCCTTTTACTACACCAACTATGGAATCACTAAAATTAAGATCTATAATCTTTTTGTGTCCCTGATCTCCAGGATTGTGACAATAATTTTCTGGAATTCTTTGAAAATTCCTTTGTTTTGAAACTTTTGTTGATAACATCCACGCAGTCATTTGAAATATCTCTGGATTTGGGCGAGATATTTTCATGTTGCCCCGAGTGAGAAGGTGAGACTACTGGTAATTTCAGTGGTGGAGCAATTAACAATTGTAGTAGCTGTGGAAACCATGCTTGTTTTGGCCAATGAGGAGCTATCAGAATTAGCTTACATTGAAACTGTTGCATGTGTTGAAGTACTCTCTGAATGATAGACAGAGGGGGATATGCGTATGCAAACATGCCCTCCCATGGAATTGACAGGGCATCTGTTGCAAATGCTTGGGGATCCCTGGTCCATGAGCAAAACACATGAACCTTTCGATTTGTCACTGTTGCAAAACAAGTCTATCAGAGGTTTCCTCCATCGACTGAAAATCTTGTTCAGTATTGCTTGTCGATTGTATCTTTATTCGGCTTTGACTGTCTGGGAGTAAATTTTTCTCCCCTGCCAAATTGGCATCTTTCAAGACTTATTCCGTGACGAATTGCTAATTTCCAAATCTCCCACGTCTGCTGACATAGATGAAGAGACCTCGGTTCCCCTTGTTTGTTTATATATAGTACTGCTGTAGTATTGTCCGACCTGATCAAAACAGCTTTGTTCTTTAACAGGGGAATAAAGTGTTGTATTGTCAATTTGATTGCTTCTAGCTCTAAATTGTTTATGTGCCACCGGCCATAGACCCTGGATTGTGTGATTCCTCATGTGTCCTCCCCATCCCGAGAGACTGACATCTGTTGTTATTGTCATCTCTGTTTGCAGAGGTGCAAACATGCGACCTTTCATAACATTTGTTTTGCATGTCAACCAACTCAAATGTATTTTGAGATCTGTTGTACAAGGTATTTTGTACTCCAGACTCATTTTGGAAGGACTCCATTGTTGTAGCACATTTAGCTGAATTGGTCTCGTGTACAATCTCCCGTTGGGGACCAGATCTAAACAAGAGGCTATAATCCCTAATATTTTTAGATAATGTCTTGCCGTTATTTTTATACGACCGCAAACATTTTTGCGGTCGTATTATGGTATGGCGTCGGCGTCGGTGTCGGCGTCGGCGTTGGCGTCGGCGTCTGTGGACAGCATAACTTTGGTTCTAGTGAACGGATTGTTACCAAATTTTAGCATGATGTTTGTTGGCACAAGCTTAAGCC
>MJUU01030481.1:90410-101196 GCA_002080025.1 Modiolus philippinarum
TTTTTTTTATCAATAAGTGATCAAAAGGGTTGATTTTTTCCGTAGTTTGTTTCCAGCTAATAACTGTGTCAAGCTTCTTTTTGTGTCCATCTAATTATTGTGTCAAGCTCTATACTGTGTCCACATTCACTTTGAACTACTTTTGTTGAAATTTCAGTGATCGACATGCTGCGCTCGGCGTAGCCCTTTGTTGCCCTTTCAAAAGACTTGAAACTGCTCTGTTTAAATTTTCCCAACCTTTCTTCTGTCGGAAAAACTTTCTCTATACTCAGTTTGAATTTGCCCCCGATGTAAGTCAAATTTTGTCTTGGGTTCAGATCTGACTTTTGACTGTTTATTATAAAGCCTAGTCGAACAAGGATATTCAAAATTGTCTCTCGATTCTGAATTAGTAAATTTTTTTCTTGATTTACAGCCAACCAATCGTCCAAATAGGTTGCTATTCTTATGCTCTGTTTTCTTAAATAAGCTTCAATTACTGAGATGATTTTTGTAAATAGCCTTGGAGGACTGGTTGGTCCGAAACGAGGAGCTTCGAACTGGTATGCAGTGCCTTGAACACAAAATCTGAGAAATTTCCGATGTTTTTTAAATATTGGGACATGTAGATATGCATGTCATACCCCAATCTCCTTGTTTGACTAGACCCAATACTTTGGACATGGTATGCATTTTGAAATGCTGTTTCCGAAAATAACAATTGAGAGGTTTATCACAGGCCTCAATTCCCCGTTCTTTTTATGCCCCCGTGAATCGAAGATTCGGGGGGCATATAGTTTTTGGCCTGTCTGTATGTTTGTCCACAAAAACTTTAACATTGGGTATATCTTTTGAATGGTAAGTGATAGGGCTCTCATATTTTGCATGTGTATTCCTTGTGGCAAGACCTTTCAAACGATACCAAAATTTTGGACCTCGTGACCTTGACCGTGACATATGACGGACTTTTTGAAAAAAATAATAAACTTTAACATTGGATATATCTTTTAAATGGTAAGTGATATGGCTTTCATATTTTGCATGTGCATTCCTTGTGGCAAGACCTTTTCTTTGGAACCAGAATATGTGACCTTGTGACCTTGACCTTGGCCTGTGAACAAGTGCATAAGAACTTTAACATTGAGTATATCTTTTGAATGGTTAGTGATAGGACTTTCATATTTTGCATGTGCATTCCTTGTGGGAAGACCTTTCAGTTGGTACCAGAATATTTGACCTCTTGACCTTGACCTTGACTTACGACCATATTCAAAAAGTTAAACATTTGACAGTCTTTTGGATGGTAATTGAGCAAAGGGAGATAAGTCAAATTGATATGAAGAATGATGACATTGCTTCAGATTTTATGTGTCTGTTTTATAAGCCTTATCTAAAGAATTTGTTATGAAAAAAAAAAAAGATCTTGTCAAGTTTCTTCATTTAAAATTTTAATTTGATAGGAATATCTTTTGCATGTTAAGTAATAGGGGTTTCTATTTCAAAGGTGTATTAATGATGATTTGATTTTTCAGTTGATTTCAGAATTTATATACATATTATTTTTAATATTTATACAAGCAATGTATAGATGAGAAAATGTTTCTGGATTCCTATTAAATTTGATAGGAATATCTTTTGAATGTTAAGTAAGATAAATTACAATCTATAGATAGACCAGTTTCATCTATTGACAGTTATGATTTTTCTACACTTTATACAACCCTTCCGCATAATTTGATTAAATCTAAATTGGGTGAACTTATTAAATGGTCTTTTAAATTTTCGGGTCTTCNGAGAAAATGTTTCTGGATTCCTACCATAGACCGTTGTTAATATACCGGTACATTGTATATATCAGTGAATATGGAGGTTACTAAATCTATTAAATATTTTCTGATGTAATTACATGTAATCCATTTCTTCTGTTCTGGTTTTTTTTGAATAGCTATAAATAGATTCTATTGTATTGATGAAAAAAATTGAAAACACTGATAGACAGAAAGACAATAAGTTAATTATAAATGTTTAGAAAAAAGGGGGGAGGTGAAAATTGTTTCCTAATAACGCTTGGAAAATGCTTGGAGGGGGTCATTTCGGTGACTTCTGTGTTTGCATCCAATTACAGTCATTCAGAAACACATTAAGTATTGTTCAGTGTGCTAAATGTTTCTTTTTAAGTCTTCTACTCGGGGGCATAAGTGTTTCCAAAAAAACACATCTTGTTGGGTACTAGAAAGAGTGTGCTGTAAAAACCGCAGTGCGTTTCCCCTATCGGTACAATTTCTATTGCATTTTTTTCTGATAAACTTTTTACTTCCGTTTCTAAAAATCCAATATTTTTTATACATTTATATTTGTCTGTTTTACTCCAAAAAAGGGGTGTATTCTTAAAAAAATTCCAATTTGTACCCTTCTTGGACTACTGAAAGCACCCATTTGTCTGTCGTTATTTTCTCCCATTCTGGGAGAAAATGAGACAAGACGACCTCCCACAGGTATCTTCGGAAACATCATTAAATTGCTCACCTTGGCAGAGTCATTGTCTTTTTCCAGTCTTAAACATCGAACCTTTCAGATATGATTTGTTTTTCTTTTTTGTCCTTGACTGAATTTTTATACCCCCGCTCCGAAGGAGGGGGACAAGTGTTTTACCTCCGTCCGTCATTCCGTCCGTCCGTCACACATATTTTCGTCATATTTTTCTCAGCAACCGTGCATGACAGCCACTTGATATTTGGTATGGTGCCTCAGTATGGGGTCCCATACTGCGCCTCCCCTTTTCAGCCATATTGAATCACTACTTCCTGTTTACCGACTGTGCGTTTTTACTCACTTTTTCAAAATTGTGACTTTTTCGTCACATTTTTCTCAGCAACCATAAATGACAGCCACTTGATATTTGGTATGATGCTTCAGTATGGAGTCCTATACTGCGCCTCCTCTTTTTGGCCATATCGAATCACCACTTCCTGTTTACCGACTTTGTGCGTTTTTTACGTACTTTTTCAAAATTGTGACTTTTTGTCACATTTTTCTCAGCAACCATGCATGACATCCACTTGATATTTCTAGGTCATATCGAATCATCACTTTCTGTTAACTGATTTTGTTTCTTTTTTTTTGTTCTCGCTTATTTGCATCTTGATTTTTCCTGCAACTGTGTTAATGCTTGTATTGTGTNCACACTTGTACTGTGTCAACACCTCTTTTGTGTCCACACATACTTAATTTTGCACTTACCATATTGATTCAGGGTTCACTGAGTGGGGGTATAACTGGCTTCCATTCGGCGACAGCTCATGTTTGTCCTTTTTGTCCACTGTACTTTCATTTCTTGTATATAAATGTATATAGATCGCCATGTTATTTTGAGGTGACAGTGTTAAGTTTATCGATAAGTGTTGCTGATTGCGTATATATCTCTATCCCATTCCCGGCAAAAAAAAAAATCAGCAATAGATATTAGAAGCTGAGGTCGTTCCAGAAAAATAATTGTATGGGGATGACGGAAGCGCTTTGTAAAAAGACCAACCATGCGTAATATTTTAATTCGTTTGTCTCATTGCTTCTTCAGTGAAGTCTCCAATATACCCAACAACCTATCTATTTTTTATTAAAGCTCCTTCCCCTTTACAATTAGTTCTGGAACAGCCCTGATTTAATGACTCCCCTTTAGCAAAACTGGCATATCACCACCAATATCTCCTTACTTAAAAACATATTGTTATCCCCTCGCCCAAAGGAGCTGGGGAGGGGATAATAGCATCTCTCCCGTCCGTCCGTCCTTCCGTCCGTTCGTCCCACATCAGGTTAAAGTTTGCTTTGAGGTTCGTTTCTGAGAAACTACATGTGGCACATCAATCATCTTTGGTCAGTGGATGCATCTTGGAGAGTGATGCTGCTTCAGATGATAATTTGGTCACTCTGACCTACATTTCACGCTTCAATGACTCAGGTTTAAGTTTGTGTTAAGGTTCATACTGTAAACTGGGCAAATTTCGCGGCATTTTTATTTTCGCGATTTTCGCATTTGGAATGGGAGCGCGAAAATAAAACGGCGCGAATATACTTGTCTATTATTGAAGTCAATGGTCAACAATTTGGCAGCGCGAACTAAAATCCTGTCAATTTACCGCGAAATAAAGACGGCGCGAAAATTTCCCGGTTTACAGTATCTGAGAAACTACATGTGGCACATCAATCATTTTTGGTCAGTGGATGCATCTTGGAGAGTGATGCTGCTTCTGATGATAATTGGGTCACTCTGACCTACATTCTACGCTTATTTGCATCTTGATTTTTCCTGCAACTGTGTTAATGCTTATATTGTGTCCACACTTGTACTGTGTCAACACCTCTTTTGTGTCCACACATACTTAATTTTGCACTTACCATATTGATTCAGGGTTCACTGAGCGGGGGTATAACTGGCTTCCATTCGGCGACAGCTCATGTTTGTCCTTTTTGTCCACTGTACTTTCATTTCTTGGTAGTTTTGGGATACGAAAAGAACCAGAGAAATTTTGAACATTTGACTTGTTAGAATGATTATTATTTTTGTTCTTTTCCTGACAATATTTCTTTGGCCCTGAAGCTGCCATTTCAGAGTCCTTATTTTTACGTTTTCTGTCTTTTTTGTCAAAACAAAGAAGCAAATCATCCAAAGTTTGTTTTTCTTTTCTTTGTTTGATTTTAGAGTTGTCTCCAAAGACTCCTTTGCTAGACAGGGGTAAATATGAAATTCCCCTATTGTCCTCCATTGTATATAATGAAGTGTCAGTCATGGCAAGCTGTCTCCTAATTATGTGGTGGAATGCAACAGTTCTGCCTAACGGATCCAAGCACTTAGTTGTCATAGCAAATGTGTCTCTGACATGTTGAACTATCTTGTATTTATCAAATTGGTCATCATTGAACAGTTTAATTAAATTACCAAGGCTTTGTTGAGTATAAAGTTGTGCAACAATACCCAAGTATGCAGCCTGTTGTCCGCTGTCCACGGTATGCAATCTTTTCCCCCATTTTGTATGGTTGTAAACAAAGACTTTTGCTAGCTTTTGTAAACAAAGCCCTTTTGCCATATTTCTTTGAAAGACATTTTTCTATAATATCGTCTAGACTTGGAACTTCCAGGAACTTTTCTGTGTCTTCGTCCACAGGAAAATATTCCTTGGTTTCCTCTGCAAAAGCTGTCACGCTATTGGGGGTTTCAGACCTCCAGCTATTCAATAGATCTTGTTTTTGCGACTCATGTTTTTTTGTAAGAGCATCTGAACCAAACAAATCAAATAATCATTTCTTGGTTTTATCATTTAGCTCTTCATTAGCTGAATCTCCACAGTCTGATTCTGATCGACCGTTGTCTTTGAGTAGGTTGTAAGGAAATAATGTTTTCATTGTCACTAGTGCAGATTTCACTAACTCTAGTTGGGCTTTGTGCCATTTGTCTTTCCAAAATCTGAATTGGTCTTTGTGACCTATTAACAACTGAAAGCCTTTGTGACCTGGGAGAATCTGACGTTCTTTGTGAACGGTTCATAGAATTGTCAGAAGACCTTTGTGGATTCTAGCGTTCAACAATTCTATCAAATAGACTCTAGTTTTTTTTTTTTTTTTTTTTTTTTTTTTTTTTTTTTTTTTTTTTTTTTTTGTCAGTTCCTTCATCCTTCACCCATTTTTCCTCCAACAAATCGTATTTTGACTTACGACGTTTTTTGGATTTGGGTTTTGGACCGTAGGAACATTCTTACCACTACACCTAGAAGAATTTTCTGCTTCTCTTTGTGTAAGTGTTTCCATCTTAAATAATTACTTGGCGGAGCTAAGACGACACGTCATGTGTCTTTCGTGTCGAGAAAGAAAATTGGAAAGCATGCAGGTGAACCGGAAGTCATAGATGACCAGGGTAGATAACCCTGTTTTTATTTCGAAGCCATGAAATGGCCGGAGAGATATTGATATGGCAAGAAAAAATCACGTGCCCCGCATGAGGCTTCAAGCCTATTAACAGCTCTAGAAGATGATCTTCGTGCTTCCAATAAAATATAGTGCGCAAGTTCCTTTCAAAATCGGATACATTTAGTATTTAAGTTATATTTCTTCATTTTGTTGAGTTGAATACAATGTTGTTTTATTAAACTGAAAACAATATGCATGTTAATCAAATTACTCGTTTTTTTACTCGTTGCTTATAGTCTTTATATCTGATGGGAAAACACGCCCATTGACCTTTATAAGATGCTTTTATTGGTTTAAAATGAAACACGTCAGATGTGTATTCACACAGCTGAAGCGATCTATATTTAAAGTTTACATAAGTACACGTATCCAGAAGCGCGATTAATTTAGTATTATAACATTGAGTTTATTACATTACGTTTATAAATTTTCAAAGTCAGTAACGTATTTATTGTTTTGAGTATCAATTAGTGATTAATAGATTCAGGGATTGGTGTTCTATAATTATGATTTAAATTATTTATTCAGGTCAAACATGTCCCCATTCATAGTTACAAAAAAATCAATAACGAGTCGTTGTAGTGTGTATTGTAAATGTTTCGTAGCATTCGTTCGAATTTTCGCACAAATTAATTATCAAGCGCAATTTGGAAAGTTACAGCGATTTTAAAGACTGAAAACTTCTTAAAAGGCTCTCGCTTTGCGGTCGCCTTTTAAGAAGTTTTTACGCCTTTAAAATCGCAATAAGTGACCAAATGCGCTTGATAATATATAATAGCAATGAAATCAACATGCGAAATCACACAATCCGATTATTTTCACGTATTACGGACTATAACTTAATACATGCAGACGTATGCAGTAGTTCTTTGGATGACTACGAAGTTTTGCCACATGTAGAATTTCAGGGCTTCGAGATTCAGCTCCATCGGAGCTTTGATTGACTTCTGGGGCGAGCTAAATATCAAAGAAAGGAAATCCAGATGTATTAGTCAGATAGGTAGCTAATTTATGAAATAAAATACCAACAGTCAAGAAAATCCATTACTGTTTCTATTGATACTAGTCCAAAATACACCGACTATTTAATAGAATATTTAATAGAAGTGAAAGGGTGCACATCGCTAGTCCAACACTCATTGGTCTGACACCTGAGTTAAACACCCACACTTGAAAGTGATTACCTGACAATGAATAGGATGACAATTTAAATGATACTGTGTTTTTTCTTAGTTTATAGATTTTGCCGAACAAACAACTAAACTTTTAGGTTTGAAAACTAAATAGCCAATGCCTATTATGCAGACACGTTAAATCGGTGCTTTGTGAGTAGTAAATATTAATGTAGTTCTGAATGCATATTTGACGCTCTCCAATTGGCAGAAAAAAAAGAATAAATCTTTAGCAGTCTATGTAAGTCACCTAATTTTTTTTGATAAAAAAACAGATCATCAGAGACGTTGAAAAAGCTAGTAGGTTAGCGAAATATTCGTCATTTGATTAATTTGGGTGTTCCCTAAATTGTTCTATAATAACTTTATTTGATGTTGTTGTGCATCTCCTTTTGATAACAAATTCTTTTTATAATTATATCCAACCATTTTAAAAACTCAAATAGTAAAGAAGAATTAGCCATTAAATCAGCTTCTGATATAACTTTTGCTGATTTTTAGGAGTCTATTCAGCTTTTCAATTCCATTTGTATTACAATTTCCCCATATTTTACAACAATAAAGTAACAGAAAGAAGAAATATCTTCCGAATGCATGACTTTGTGAGTCCTAACAGCTGCCTCCAAATCCCAACGTACCAAGGTGCCTGTTTAGGTATATGAATGTATATAAATCGCCATGTTATTTTGGGGTGACAGTGTTAAGTTTATCGATAAGTGTTGCTGATTGCGTATATATCTCTATCCCATTCCCGGCAACAACAACAAAAAAAAAAAAAAAAAAAAAAATCAGCAATAGATATTAGTAGCTGAGGGTCGTTCCAGAAAAATAATTGTATGGGGATGACGGAAGCGCTTTGTAAAAAGACCAACCATGCGTAATATTTAAATTCGTTTGTCTCATTGCTTCTTCAGTGAAGTCTCCAATATACCCAACAACCTATCTATTTTTATTAAAGCTCCTTCCCCTTTACAATTAGTTCTGGAACAGCCCTGATTTAATGACTCCCCTTTAGCAAAACTGGCATATCACAACCAATATCTCCATACTTAAAAACATATTGTTATCCCCTCGCCCAACGGAGCTGGGGAGGGGATATAGCATCTCTCCCGTCCGTCCGTCCTTCCGTCCGTTCGTCCCACCTCAGGTTAAAGTTTGCGTTGAGGTTCGTATCTGAGAAACTACATGTGGCACATCAATCATCTTTGGTCAGTGGATGCATCTTGGAGAGTGATGCTGCTTCAGATGATAATTGGGTCACTCTGACCTACATTTTACGCTTCAATGACTCAGGTTAAAGTTTGTGTTAAGGTTCATATCTGAGTTACTATGTGTGGCACATCAATCATCTTTGGTCAGTGGATGCGTCTTGGAGAGTGATGCTGCTTCAGATGATAATTGGATAACTCTTACCTACATTTTACGCTTCAATGACTCAGGTTAAAGTTTGTGTAAAGGTTCATATCTGAGAAACTACATGTGGCACATCAATCATCTTTGGTCAGTGGATGCGTCTTGGAGAGTGATGCTGCTTCTGATGATAATTGGGTCACTCTGACCTACATTTTACCTTTCAATGACTCAGGTTAAAGTTTGTGTTAAGGTTCATATCCGAGTTACTATGTGTGGCACATCAATCATCTTTGGTCAGTGGATGCGTCTTGGAGATTGATCCTGCTTCTGATGATAACTGGGTCACTCTGACCTATATTTTACGCTTCAATGACTCCGAGATATCTTAGTTACTATGTGTGGCTTATCAATCATCATTGGTCAGTGGATGCGTCTTGGAGAGTGATGCTGTTTCAGATGATAATTGGGTCACTCTGACCTACATTTTATGCTTCAATGACTCAGAAGAAAGTTTGTGTTAAGGTTCATATCTGAGATACTACATGTTGCACATCAATCATCTATGGTCAGTTGATGCATCTTGGAGAGTGATGCTGCTTCAGATGATAATTGGGTCACCCTGACCTACATTTCACACTTGGCTGTCTTTGGTTAAAGTTTCCATTAGTTTTTACATCTGAGCTACTACAAGTTGCACATCAATGATCTTACTGTTCAGCGGATGTACCTTTGATATTCATACATCTTTAGATTATGTTTCCGTTATTATTTCTTGACAGCGGGCGAGGGGATTAGCTGTCGTTTGCGACTGCTCCCACTTCTAGTTTGTTAATCAAAACTCTTGACGAAAATAAGGTATAGATCTTTTGAGCTTATCTCTTTAGCTGTTACCTTGAAGTTTGAATTCATCACTACTGTAAGCTCTCGTCTCAAAGTCCTTTCAATTAAAACAATTTCCATTTCTAATTTGTCCTACGTCCACTGTACTGGTTGATCGGTTAGTCGCATCTCACTACTGGACATTACCACAAAGATACAACTAACAGAAAATTATATCTTATAATTATACCCCTGCTTTTGAACAAATTATATATACATGTACCAGTAGTGTTCATTATATCTGTCCGTCTCTCAGGCCGTTCGTCACAGACCTTTATATCTGCCACTCCTCAAAAACCAATCAATGAAATTTGATGAATTATTCAGTTAATATTTATCCCATGATGCCATAGTGCATTTCCTATTTTAGATCCTTGGGGTTTACCATAGTCATACATGTACTTAGCTAGTCATTGTCATTAGTTGGTACTGGTATGATGTTTGCAACCCCTCCTACACCAATAAATGGAATTTAATAAATACTTTCAGAGAATCTTTATCACATGATGCCATAGTGCACCTCCTATTTTAAATTTTGATCTAACCAATTTTTAGGGTTACCATAGCCAAAAACAAGGTTATTAGGGAGTACTGGTATGTAGGTTACAATAAAACATTAGATGATATGGGCGCATCCATTTTATGAAGAGTTAAAAATGTCTGGGATGAAAATTTATTTGGTGAATTCTGTAGACCATAATTCGTTACTATTGTCGCCTATGGGAAAATTAATTCAATTCAATTCAATTCAATTTATTAGCAACTTTATGCCCAGTTATGGGCTAATGGCTACAAAACTAATAAAGTACACAAATACATAAACAAATCTAATCAACTAACCCCTGTCCTCAGTGCAATTGACTGTTTTAAAAAGGAGCCTAGCAATTGTACTTGTTCTTTTGTATCTGGGTTTAGAATTTTTTTGAGTTTTGAGGTTGAAGTTTCATCAGTTTCAAAATTAAAATTTGACAAGAACTGAGGTCTTAAAGTTTGGTTTGTTGTACATTCTAATATAAAATGTGCCTCATCTTCAATTTTGTTACAGAAGTTACAAAGACGCTGTTCTCTGGGGATGTTCTTATATCTTCCAGATTCAATTTGTAATACATGATCACTTATTCTAAATTTACAAATCAACCTTCTTATTTCAGGGTTTAAACAATATAAGTAATTTTCAAAGTTATAGTCATTTTTAATTGTTTTAAATAGTTGTAGTTTACTTTTTTCATCTAAATTGATAAGTTTTTCTTCATATTTTTGTTTAAAGAAATTGCTAGTCTCCTTTTTAAAATAGTTTTTATTGGTTTTAGAACTAGATTTGAAACAATCATTTTCACAATTATTAATATTAATTAAAAAGACAATTGTTCAGAGAACAATTGCAAGGTCTTTCCCAGTCAATGTTGTGTTTAGTGTTATGTTTTGTCATGTCACATGTTTAAAAT
>MJUU01030482.1:15331-25875 GCA_002080025.1 Modiolus philippinarum
TTTCAAAGATCTTCTTCTCTGAAACTACTGAGCCAGTTGCAACCAAACTTGGCCACAATAGTCCTTGGATGGTCCCTTACAAAAAAGATGTTTTTTAGGTCCGCGCAATTTCAAGATGGCCGCCAGCAGGGAACATAGTTTTAACATTGGACCCTATGAGAAAACATTTTCAAAGATCTTCTTCTCTGAAACTACTGAGCCAATTGGTGCCAAACTTGGCCACAATAGTCTTTGGGTGGTTCCTTACAAAAAAGGTGTTTTTCAGGATCGCACAATTTCCAAGATGGCCGCCAGCGGGGAACATAGTTTTAACATTGGACCCTATGGGAAAACACTTTCAAAGATCTTCTTCTCTGAAACTACTGAGCCAATTGGTGCCAAACTTGGCCACAATAGTCTTTGGGTGGTCCCTTACAAAAAAGGTGTTTTTCAGGTCAGCGCNATTTCCAAGATGGCCGCCAGCGGGAAACATAGTTTTAACATTGGACTGTATGGGAAAACACATTCAAAGATCTACTTCTCTGAAACTATTAAGCCAATTGGCACCAAACTTGGCCACAGTAGTCCTTTGGTGGTCCCTTACATAAAAGATGTTTTTCAGGTCCGGCTTATATCCAAGATGGCCGCCAGCGGGAATAATAGTTTTAACATTGGACCCTATGGAATATACATTCAAAGGTCCTCTTATCAGAACTTACTAGTCCAATTTGAACCAAACTAAGCCACAATGGTCCCACAATGGTGCTTAGGTGGTCCCATCCAAAAAATATATCTAGCAGGTCCGTACTTCATCAAAGATGGCCAAAATCTGGAACATAGTTTTACATTGGCCTTATTGATTTTAAGGGGAACCCTTTGCCCAAAATTTTTGAATTTTTATTTGAATTGTGGTCTGAATGTTTTAATTTCAGCAATATGTATTACCATGATTATAAGGGGAACCCCTGCCCAAATTGTTTTTGAATGGTATTCTGTTATGGGTTGTAATGGATGGTGGATCTTTCAGTTGCCATGGAAACCAAACAGGAATACTGTAATTTAAGGAAAAGAAAGTATTCTGCTAAATTTTATGGGTTTTTTTTAGCTCACCTGGCCTAAAAGGCCATGTGAGCTTTTGCCATCGCTATGCGTCCGTCGTCCGTCGTCCGTCCGTCTGTCTGTCTGTCAACAATTTCAAAAATCTTCTCCTCTGAAACCACTTGGCCAAATGTAACCAAACTTTGCCTGAATCATCACCAGAGTATGGCTTCTCAAAATTGTGTTCGATTAGGCGGTAGGTCAAACAACATGGCCGCCGTTGCTAAAAATAGAACATAAGGGTAAATTGCAGTTTTTGGCCAATAACTCGAAAACCGTTACAGATATCAAAAATCTGACATGGGGTAAAAGTGATCAACATAGCAAGATCTACCTGCACTGCAATTTTGAAGAAAATCCGAAAACCCGTCTTGTAGTTATTGCCCTTTTTCCGTAAAATTTTTAAAATTTGTGCATTTATTATTTTTTATTTCAAAAAGTATAACAGATAGAGGTCAAGAGTAAATTGCAAAAATGTTCAGCATATCAAGATCTACCCACCCTGAAATTTTGAAGAAAATGCATAAACCCTTGTAGGAGTTATTGCCCTTTTTTCACCGAATTTTTTAAATTTTCGTATTTTTCATCTATTATTTCCAAAACTATAGAAGATGAAGGTTNAACATAGTTTTAACATTGGACCCTATGGGAAAACACTTTCAAAGATCTTCTTCTCTGAAACTACTTAGCCAATTGGAACCAAACTTGGCCACAATAGTCCTTTGGTGGTCCCTTACAAAAAAGATGTTTTTTAGGTCTGCGTGATTTCCAAGATGGCCGCCAGCAGGAAGCATAGTTTTAACATTGGACTGTATGGGAAAACACATTCAAAGATCTACTTCTCTGAAACTATTAAGCCAATTGGCACCAAAATTGGCCACAGTAGTCCTTTGGTGGTCCCTTACATATAAGATGTTTTTCAGGTCCGGCTTATATCCAAGATGGCCGCCAGCGGGAATAATAGTTTTAACATTGGACCTTTGGAATATACATTCAAAGGTCCTCTACTCAGAACTTACTAGTCCAATTTGAACCAAACTAAGCCACAATGGTCCCACAATGGTGCTTAGGTGGTCCTATCCAAAAAATATATCTAGCAGGTCCGTACTTCATCAAAGATGGCCACCATCTGGAACATAGTTTTACATTGGCCTTGTTGATTTTAAGGGGAACCCTTTGCCCAAATTTTTGAATTTTTATTTGAATTGTGGTCTGAATGTTTTAATTTCAGCAATATGTATTACATTGATTATAAGGGGAACCCCTGCCCAAATTTTTTTTGAATGGTATTCTGTTATGGGTTGTAATGGATGGTGGATCTTTCAGTTGCCATGGAAACCAAACAAGAATACTGTAATTTAAGGAAAAGAAAGTATTCTGCTAAATTTTATGTTTTTTTTTTTTACTATTGGAAATGCCTTTTATCTATGTCGGCCATGGTCCAGGTGAGTGATACAGGCTCTTGAGAGCCTCTTGTTCTGTATTTAAAAGCTGTAATCCAATACTCCTTAAAAACCACTAAGGGCTGTTCCAGCAAAACATACATTGGATGGGGGGAAGGCACCTGAAAATTGTCATGACCACCCATAGATGCAAATTAGGATTTTTTTATTTGCCTGTGAATTCAGACTTTAATTGTGTCGCCTGCGTTCACGCAGTGGCAACATATAGGGATCACTATCCATCGTCTTGCATCGTCATCTGCATCGGCGTCACAAAAATTTCTGTCACAGTTTTCTCGGGAACTATGTATCTGAGCTTTCTGCAATTTGGCATGGAGTATCAGTATGGGGACGTATACCGTGTAAGAGAGTTCGGGATCTCTCGCATGTCCACTTCCTGTTTGACGGAACTTAGAATATTTTTTGCATCTTGAAAATTTCTGTCACATTTTTCTCAGGAACCAAAGATCCCAGCCTTCTACAATTCATTATGGAGTATCAGTATGAGGACCTATATTGTGTAATAAAGTTTGGGATCTCTTGCATGGCCACTTCCTGTTTGAAGGAAAATAGAATATTTTTGTCAATTGGTATCACAAGAAATTTCTGTCACATTTTACTCAGGAACCATAATTCTCAGCCTTCTGTAATTTAGCATGGAGTGTCAGTATGGGTACCTATACCGTGTAATACAGTTTTGAATCTCATGGAATGCCCACTTCCTGTTTGACTGAGCTTAGAATATTTTTCGAGTTTTGATAATTTCTGTCATATTTTTCTCAGACACCACATATCCCTGCCTTCTGCAATTTGGCATGGAGTATCAGTATGGGGACCTATAATGTGTAAGAGAGTCTGGGATCTCTTGCATGCCCACTCCCTGTTTGACGTAACTTACTTTTAGTGTTATTACGCAGGCAACACATGTCTTCCGTGGAAGACTTACTAGTAAGTTTATGACACCCAACCATTGCAGCAATTTTAAAGTGCCTCCCCCCGTCCCATGTATGTTTAACTGGAAAAGCCCTAATTGAAATTTCATGAAATAATTTGCATATTGTAGATGTGCACTATGTATTTAAGGGGTATTTGTGGCCCACTAGCCCACAATAACTCAAGTTTCATTCTACAACAATATATATTTGCTTTCAATTTTACCAACTTCTTTCTTGTTACCTAACCTGACCCTAGAGGTCATCCATATTTGATCTTTGATATTTTGAATAGCAGCAAAAATCCACCAAAATTTACAGTAATGATTTATGTAAAGATCCTTTGCAAGCTTGCTCTATATGTTCTGATATGCTGTTATACATGAGAATCATTAAGAAAAAAAAACTTGATTTCATTACCTCTTCTCAAACTACTCGCGCAAATTGACCAAACCTTATAGCAATAATGCAGGGAATGTTCTTAGTTACCAAAGATTGTGCATTTCCTTCAAATTGGAGAAACAAAAGAATGTTACCCAACACGGAACAAATATCCCCAGAAACTATTTCATTAGATTTAACCAAATTTTGCAGGGATGATTTATGAAAAATCTGTTAAATGAGTGATGTTGGTAATGAAGACTGTCTAATGGCCAAGAAACTAAATAAATGCTGATATTTTTCATAACTTTGTAGACTGAAAACCCCCAGAGTTACGATGAGATGGTAGAAATTATGATGATTGGTCTGAGGAAGTTGTGTGAGAGTAAACAGAAGGAGCATACACATATATCTGATGTCAACAAATCGTCAGTGAAGTCGGAGGTAATGTTAAATGTGAATTTGTCTTGAAATAGACAGAGAAAGCTTATAGGAGGTAGAAAGAATGCACTAAGTGGCTGTTTGTTTTATAATGCTTGTGAGAATAAATGGATGGAACAAACATATATATATATATTTCATGTCATAAACTCGCTATTGATTACTAAAAACCAAAGAGTATTTGATATGAAAAAGAAAGGAAATGGAGTAAATGTCCAGGAGACAACATCCCATCTCCAGGTTAAAACGACCCAAAACAAAGCATCTAAGGGTCACCTTACGGTCTTCAACACACTGAGGAATCAATTTGGACTTCAAGAATTAGTGCACCAATAATCAGAGCAAATCTTTCATGTTTATCGTGTATTTAAAAATCTTCTTTTTAGTCAGCCCATAACAGTAAAAAAAAATGCTATATGCAGCTTCAGAGACAAATGTATTCTGGGTGAAAAGCACCAAAATGTTCTGATTGGCACACTTCATAAATAATGTAATGTCATCGGTTGAAAATTAATTGTTTGTACACCAAAATATATAATGCATTTAAATTCTTCACAATTCTTCAATTTGTTTAACAGCAAATAGTGGTAAGTTTTATACACTGTACAAGTAACAAACATGAACAAGATACCATTGTCCAGACTTGCCTACCCTTACGATTTTGGCGTAAGGCTTACTATTTTCAAAGTCATCTTATGCCCTTACGATGGTGTACCATTTCCGTACGATTTGGTCAATTTGCGGTATTTTCAGAAAATTTTTCGTTCCGGTCCGTCATTTCATTGCGGTTTCGTGAATTATTGTTGAAATCGGCATTTCTGGTAATAAAAAAAATTAAAAACGATCTTCAAAACAAGAATTCTAGATTTCCATCTGAGGAAAAAAGTATTCTTGGCCGGAGTATTGTGTAACTACATAATGTGCCTTTCACTGACGAGTGTAGTTGCTGTGTTGAAACACGTTTTTTTACATTAAAAAGTGCCTTACTATTTTTCATCTCAGATAACGATTTTTGATCAAGTAACTTACTATTGACCAAGAGGGGTAGGCAAGTCTGCATTGTCCCATTATTTCAACAAGGTACTAACTGCCTGTATTATCTCCTCTTGGTATCTTGTTGCACTAAGGATATATCCACTTGAATTTTCTGGTGCCAAATACCATCATTGGAAGACAGAAAACAATTATTATGCAAATTAGTTTTTTTGTTTTTTTTCTTAGAACATCCCAAACTAAGTTATAAACCTTGCATACAAAAAAAAACAAAACAAAAAAAGGCAACAAATGCACAAGTTAACTGTCTTCCATTACCACTCTTAGTGTCCTGAAATTTTGAATTTGTGCCAAGAAATTTATTTCATTCATGAAAGTTATTTTTAATATTTTGTTATTTTAATACTTGTTCATGTATATAAGCTTTTCAGTTAATATATGCTTAAACAGATTACAAAAAAATACATTGAAATGATTGCTGTTATTACTTATTTGTGTTTTTCTGTTATAATTGTATCAATATGCATGATATGAAAATACATTTTATTGCACTGCAACTTTTTCTTATGTTGCAAGATATTGCAAAATACTGTATGTTTAGATTAGGTAACAATTTACTTATATACAATAACTGATATTCTTATATCTAGATAATTCCACTATAGGTAATAATTACTGCTGGGAATTTCTGACCACTTATTGAATATAGAAAATAAAGCTTTCATGAATTATATATGAAAAGTAAGAAACATTGCTTCTCAATTAGGAACAGTTTACTATGATAATCAAACTGGCATTTCTCTATTTTAGTTCAACATATTAGACAACAAAGGAAAGGCTGGAATAACATTTGACTCATTCAAGAACAAATGTAAGAAGAGTCTGACCACATCATTTGAATCTTTGATATCAAGAGTAAGTATTGACCTATAATTACTTGGGTAAGGCCAACCTTAAAAAATTCTTTGTTTGCTGTCACTGACTTGCAAATTTTGATGTGGGTAGATAGTTAGAAGAAAAAAAATTGTGGATATATGAAAAAACTATCTAGAAATCATTGGAGTATAAAAAAAATTTACTGGTATTTGACATTTCAGCAATAAAAAACATTGTAAAAGGGCAATTTTTAATTCTTATATCCCACCACACGTAGTGGGAAGGTATTATGTGATACCCTCAGTCGTGTTTACAGCCCTCTGTTTGTCTGTCTGTCCATCTGTCAGTCCGTCTATCCCCGACTGATAACTTGTGAACGAAATAACATACTGTCTTCAAACTTGGTTATAAGTTGTTTACCACAAAATCAGGTGAAGTTCAATGGTCTAAGGGGTTCATGAGTTATGCCACTTGAAACTTTGAAATTTTGCTAATTTTCTGGTTTCCCACTGATTACTTGTGAACGAAATAACATACTGTCTTCAAACTTAGTGTGTAAGTTGTTTACCATAAATCTCAGACCAAGTTCGATTTTGGGTTCAGAGGTCCAAATGGTACTAGAGTTATGCCCTTAAAACTTTGAAATTTTGCAAATTTTTAAGTTTCCGACTGATAATCTGTGAATGAAATATTATACTGTCTTCAAACTTGGTGTGTGTGTGTAAGTTGTTTACCACAAACCACAGGCCAAGTGTAATTTTGGGTTCAGCAGTAAATACAGTTCTGGAGTTATGCCCCTTTTAACTTTGAAATTTTGTGAAATGTGGCTGGGTTTCATGTAATGCACCATTGTTGAAACAATAAATTCTCAGATTATGATGTTTTAAAGGTGTGAATGCTTTAGTCTTAAAATAACAAGTTTACTATAACTTGTTCAAAAAAGATATCTCATAAAAAGAGATGGCTACATGTTTATTGGACTGGACCAAAAAATAGAGCACACAGTCCTTTTAAAATTGGATCTCATTAGGATATCAGCAGGGTTGGCCCTTTTAAGGTATCATGATATAGGATCTGTATAAAAATTGCCCTTTTCAAACAGTAAAGGGACATAAGGAATGACACAGTAATCACTGTAAACTTGGCTAATGAAAGGTGGAAAAGTATTTTCTTTATAAATGTGATAGGTAATTTCCCAGTCGTGAAATGGGAAAGTTGAGAAAAGTTTGCAGGATTTCAGAAAGAGCCCACCTCAATTGAGACAACCCCTCTCCCTCAACCCCTTCCCAAAAGAAGATTGATAAGATCTTTGAACAACAGGGTTTGAAATTCATTTTGAAAATTAAAACATGGTGTGCATGCTATACTCGGTAAGTATTTATACCTTGTAAAGGTTTTATGCCCTTCCAACCAGGTTGTCAAGGGGTGGCAAATAGTTTTACCCGTATCTGTCAATCTCTTATTCTGCAACAAATAGATCTCATGACTTTTTTTGAAGCAGCTGGACATTATTTTCTTGATACTTGTGAGTTAACCTAGACTAGTTACATAACTCTTTTGAGATCTGTTTGTATCCTTTATTTGAATATTTGCCCTTTGGCTTTAGACTTATTCTTTGAAAAAAAATGTTTGAATGCCTCTTGAGGTATGGATGTGAAATTGAAATTGAAATTGTGAATGCTAGTTTATTTTGTACCCACTGATAATGGCCTAGTCAGTGTTTTGCTATGGGAAACCCCCAAAAAATCAATCAAATCAAATTCTGAGATAGAAGGTGCACATCTACATTATGTCATAAACACTGTGTTAAAAATTCATGAAAATCTATTTAGTGGGTAAGGAGGAGTAGCAGATAGAGATGGGTACCCCCTTGCAATGTAATGGCAGAGTCCATACCCCAAAAATCACTGAAATAGAAGGTTCACATCTACATTATTTCATAAAGACTGTGTTAAAGTTTCATGAAAATCTATTCAGTGGTTCAGGGGGAGTAGCGGATAAGAGATGGGTACCCCCTTATAATGGAATGGTCAAGTCCATGTTTTGCTATGGGAAACCCCAAAAATCAATCAAATCAAATTCTGAAATAGGAGGTGCACATCTACATTATGTCACAAAGACTATGTCAAAGTTTCATGAAAATCTTTTCAGTGGTTCAGGAGGAGTAGCAGATAAGAGATGGGTACCCCTTGTAATGGAATGGCCAAGTCCATGTTTTGCAATGGGAAACCCCAAAAATCAATTAAATCAAATTCTGAAATAGGAGGTGTACTTCTACATTATGTCACAAAGACTGTGTTGAAGTTTCATGAAAATCTATTTAGTGGTTCAGGAGGAGTAGCAGATAAGCGATGGGTACCCTCCAGTGTTACAGAAGGACGGAAGGATGGACGGATGGAAGGACGGACACCCCATCACTATATACCCCCACTTTTCAAGCAGGAGGTATAAAAAAAAACAAACTTTTAATGTAATTTTTTGAACAACACTTGAGATATTGATTTAATACTAGTATGAAACCTTACCAAGACAACTTACTAATCAAATTTGATTTTGAAAAAAAAAACAACACAAAGATGTATGCTTTCAGGTAGGAAAAGTTAATTGTTGAAAAGGGGTATATCTTTAAATACAGAGGGTAAATAAACTGTACCTCTGCTTATATAAAAACACGTTACCACTTGACCTGTGTCGATTTTTCAGGAAATCCTGTAATGTGACATATACCACAAGTTATGTCTACACTAATATTTAATGGTATTTAATGTTTTAAAGGGTATCAAGAAAAAAGAAGATGGTAATCATGGTGAGAGAATGAGACACAGAAGTGCTACAACAGATAGTGATAGTAGCTGGACAAAATCCTTTGTAAGTCTATATATATTTTCCACTAAGAGGGTCAATTTACATGGTCTATTTTCATATTTTGTAGGAATAATGTGAACTGAATAGGGTCTGTAAGTCTCGTCATGTGACTCACGAGAATCCATGATAAACAGGCAATTTAAAAACTCTTCCCGCCAAAACATGACGTCTGAGCATTATGACGTTCAAATTTTTGATTGAAACGTCATATATCTTTGTTTAAAATGTCCCTATAGTCCTTGTATTTTTTTTATTTCAAAAACAACCTGTAGCCAACAAATCTTGAGAGCCTCTCTTTCTATTGAAGGTATGAATTCAATATCACATTGCGTCCCTTGTTCAATTATCTATGTGTCTACCTTCTTAGATTTTGTCTTTGAAGTTCAAGCAAAAGTGATTCATATATAATTTCAAAAGAGGTGTCTTTTGACCAGCTCTCTATAGGAGGTAAAGGTTTTTGGAAGTGTTGCAGATGAGACAGCTTCCCTTGTCATGATAAGATTCAATGGACAGTACTACGAAATCAAATCGGATATAAATTTGGTAGTTTGTGAAGCGGTAGAAAAAAAGTCCCAAATGCCTTCACAATAATCTGACCGCTGTGGTGCAAACTATTTATAAGCAATGGATATCGAGAGTTTATTTGATATTTTAAATCAATTTCTTCACAAAAAGAAAACTCAGAAAACAAACAAACAAAAAATTCGGGTGAGGAAATTAACGAACACGTGCTTGGCGAGTGATACATTGTCCAATTTTATCCATCACATGACCACCATATCACATGATTAACACTCTAAGCAAATTGTAGCTGTGAAGTATAGAAGAAGACGAACATTTCAATACAAAAGATGATTCAATATTGACGTTTTAATCGAAATCTTTAACACGACTGCAATTCGATCTTAGGTAAGGGAAAATTAACAAACACGTGCTTGGCGTATGAATTATATCTGTCATATGACCACCATAGTCACGTGAAATAAATATTTAGTTGTCCAAGATGGCGATCATCTGCATACGAAAAGTCGTACCATCATTTTTGCGTAATATTAATATACTGATTTTCAGATGTAGAAGTCGTTTATGTGATTAGTTGATTTGGCATTTGACATCCACTTTGAGCTAAAAGAGGAGGATAACCTTCATTCGGTTCGGCAAGATACGTACCTGTCTATGAGAACGAGACATTCTTAAAAGTTTTTTGTTTAGACTTGATTCAGTGTTCTCAGTAGAAATTAAACGTCTGCCGCAACACCTGTCCTTTTTTCGTGATGCCAGTGCCCTTTTCATCATGTCTACCCTTTTTGTTTTGGTGCAAGTGTCGTTTTGCTCGAATTTTATGTGCAAAAGATTTTGTGAAATTGAAAAGTACCGTAAGTGTCTGCTTATTGATTTCATGTCAATAGGCAGGTGGTTCTGTGACAGGTAACGAGTTGATTTGACTTATTAATTAGGGTCTATTAGGACAGTCATTAGTGTTGTTTATTTAGCAATCACTCAACATTAACAATGACTTGCAACCATCAACTACAAT
>MJUU01030482.1:66492-81698 GCA_002080025.1 Modiolus philippinarum
GAATATATAAGGAACACTCCATGAAGAATGATAACTATTTTCGCAAGGAAAGCCACAATCACAACCTGCTGATGGTTCTGAAAATGGACAAATTATCTCATTCATGGAACTGAGTAACTATTCCAATTCTGGATCTTACGGAAGGTAAACTATTGGCAGGTACATCTTACCTGCCTCTGTTAAAATTAAAACTTTATGGTAAAAAAAAAAACTCACAGGCTTTTATCAGTACAAAAAAAATTAGCACAGCATTATTGAAAAAAAAATGGTATTGATATTAAAAGCAAAGAAAAGGGGTCATGTTCACTGCTGAAATTTGTAATTTAGAGTTTTCTTGTGTCATGCAATTGTATCTTAGGGAGCAACCATTTGATTTTTAAGGGGGGGGGCAAGGAAGTAAGATCATGCAATCTTTGAGCCTGACATTTTTTTCTCACTGGAAGCAATCCTGTCTTTTTTTGGTCCAAGCCAGAAATTTTGCTTCATATTTTTTATCCTGGTTATTTTTTTTCAGCGTCCTCCTGTCCTGATAATTTTTTTCACCAAAATTCTGATCCTGGATTTTTTTTCTCGAATTGCTTCCTTGCCCCCCCCCTAAAAATAAAATGGTCGCTCCCTTAAGAGAGAACTTTGATATTTTATCTAATGTTGATTGTAATTAATGGTCATGTATTATTTTATACTGTCAGATAATTTTATAATTTGCAGTCTGTGTACAGGCACAGGCACTGAACCCAAAAGAAAGCAGGTACATCAGTAGCAAAGATACCTTTTAGTGCTTCAAGCACTTTGATTTTTCTGTACATTAACCTTTAGAATATCTGCATTAATTCATATCAGACCTACAATTAACACAATTCCTGCTAGAAAAAGCTAGAATAGAGACACTTATTTTACCCCCGGTATATAGTGATCATGGTGTCCGTTCTTCCTTTCGTCCGTTTGTCTGTATACCATGGTTGTCACACTTTGTGGCGTTAACTTCTCCAAGACCACTTTGTGAAATGCAATGAAACTTTCACAGAATCTAAAGTACATTTTGATACTGTGCACCAGCTATATTAAAATTTGATTTGATTTGATTTCCTTTTTTTTTCATTCTGGAATCAAGGGGAGGGGCAGGGTATATATTATTGAGCTCTGCTCAGTTTTTATAGTGTCTCTTGTTTGTACGAGGGTTGTCCCTAAAGTTTTAGGACAGTCTCCGAAAAAATAGATACATATGTCGAAATATAATGAAACAAGACTAAAAATACTTAACATGATCTAATGAGTCAATCTACAAAATTTCATCAGATTATAAGGTTTTATCAATTACATTTCCATCATTTTAAAATACTATAACAACTTTCAAGCGGAGCTTCGACACACGTAAAAATGACGTCAATGTTAATTTTCTCGTTACAGTCTCCATTCAACTCAACACATTTTTTGCATCTTTTTAATCAGTTATCGAATATTTTCTCATATTGTTCACTATTCATACGTAAAATTATGTTCATCATTGCAAATTTAGGAGGGGGTAAGTCGTCAAACTTTTTCGCAGGGAGAAATGATTTGATATATGGATATCCGGCAAAGTCCATTGGTGCTAGGTCTGGGCTATACGGAGGGTGTTTGAAACACTGAAATCAAAGTAAATTGATCTCAACTTTAATTTTGTGCGATTAATTCGCAGGGGCGTTGTCCTGATGTAGGATAAAACTGTCCAAATTAGCAGTCAAATGTTGTCGTTTCTTTCTATAGGTATTTTTCCGATGTTCACACAAACTTTATAACTGCTCTCTGCTCCACATTTGCCAAAAACGTTTCATCTTTCAGAAATGCTGTTCCGGTCTTACGGTGTTCGAAGCCCGACATGTCTGCCATATCAAGACATAAATTTTTGAAATTTGGCAGGTATAAAGTCATGACTTTTATCTACTCCATAGTATAATTATCGGGACATTTTTGCGTGATTTTTTTTTTTAGAAAACATGACAAATTTAAAAACGGCATTATGCGCGTTACAAGGTATTTTTGTTAAGCTCCAGGTCCCTTTCTCTGTTTCAAATATGAAGTCATTATTTCCATATCAAAAGAAAAATTACGGGATAACATATATATAGTATGTAGATTTTTGTTGTAGATTGCAAAAACCAGAAAAAAATAGACATAAGGCGTTGTTTTTGTTTTTATTAGTACTTGTCCTAAAACTTTTGGGACAACCCTCGTACAACACAGTATGAGGAGATGCAACAACTTTGATCTATGAATGTAACAGTATGTGGGCCCAATATTTTTGTTCTAAGAATATAAAGAATATATGCAATTAATTTCGTATGATAATAAAATGGCCAATATTTTGTAAAATAATGTACAATTTTCAGATTCAGTTGTATCAGTTAACTAGACTTATCCATGACAACTATAGAGAGTTACATGACCATTTTGAAGAACATGAGATAGCACCAAATTTGTATGCCACTCCATGGTTTCTCACTTTGTTTGCCTCACAGTATCCACTAGGATTTGTTGCCAGGGTATTTGGTAAGTACTGGATATGTTTACCACTTTATGATATATTACTATCCACTAGGATTTGTTACCAGGGTATTTGGTAAATATAGTATCTATCCTTTCAAGTCGTTGATTATCATAGTTCTACTGTCGAAAGGTTTAAGCTTTAAAAGTTTGAGCTTTAACGAGAACTTTTATGTTTAACCCTTTAGACAGTAGAACTATGATAATCAACAACTTGCAAATGATGGATTTTTATGTCCCCCAAACGAAGTTTGGGAGACATATTGTGTTTACTCCGTTTCTTATTATTAAGTCGCCCAAACAAAGTTTGGCGACTTATTGTTTTTGCACCGTTTCTTATTATTATTATTANNNNCAATTGGCCTCCCATGCCGTCCTCCCCCAACTCATCATACATGAACTTATTTCCTGTCAGCATCAACTATATTCTGCCTCATCTCATTTGCATATAATTTGCATAAATTTGCAAAGAAATGAAAATACGACTTTCTAGAAAACAGCTCTGGTGGACAAAGAGTTAAAGATGGACACAATAAATTTATATAGTGGCAAAAATCTAACAAATTTACAGTTTTAAGATTTTTTTTTTATTGTGGACAAAGTCCGGAGAACAATGATCATGCCCTAGATGTCTGTATCAGCAAAAACATTAACCTTTATTTTGATGCCCTTGTAAAAGTTTTCTACAGGATTTGAGTTGCAATCAAAGCTCCGATGGAGCTGAAACTCGAAAGCCCTGAAAATCTACAGATGGCAAAACTTTGAAGTCTTCCAAAGAACTGCTGCATAGAAAATAACGAATTAATATGTTTTATTGGCCTTAGAGAACTGATTTGATTAAGGGGAATAGAAAGTACAATTTATCAATGTGAATAAAAAAATCACAGGCAATTGCGTAATCACGTGAAAATGATTGAAATGGATGATTTTCGTATGGGAGTCCAGTTCAAATCGAGGTAATCAAATACATTTGCCGATTTGAGAACTGATTGGATAAACACGAACAGAAGGTACGATTTATATATTAAGTTATTCCGTAATACATGAAAATAATCGGATTATGTGATTTTGTATACATGTTGATTTCATTGCTGTAAATAGGCAATACACATGAGATCACATGACACAGGTAAACAAATGTTATTTTCATCTTGACAAAGTTCTACCCGACAGTATTACAGGATTTATTCCAAGAGACAGGGACGTAAATACTGTGAATTTTTATGTACTTATGTTAATATCAATTCTATATAGCAGCAACGTCAATATTCAACTTACCAAAAAGGATTTTGAAAGAAATTTACGCACTATATTTTGATCAGAAGCATGTAGCTCTTCACATACGTTAATAGACCTGAAGCCTCATGTCACTTTCTCGGATGGTTTAAAAAATCTCAGCCTCACTTTCGAGTTAAAAATGAACAACTTTGAGATGAATATTACTTTATAGTCATCTTGTGGCCTATCATGCTGTGTTTTCATTTGGAGTATTTCCAGTGTTGTACAGTTCAGCCCTCAAAGTAGGATTTAATTCAAGGTCGCCATGATAGGCACAATCCTTAAAATTTAAGTTTCTAATATTTAATTTTTTTCCCAAAAATTCAGTGGCCACTTGACCACCAACAGTTATAAGTATTGGTGGCCAATCTCAGACTTTGGTAGGTTTTCGCCTCCTTTAAGTTCAGGGCAGCATTTGTTGTCATTACCATAATCTGTGATTATAATTTTTGAAAATGAACATGCACAATGAAAATCTTATAGATACATTGAAATATATTTATGGATTTAGCACATTGCATTTGAAAATTGTAAGATTAAGTACACCACATCAATTATGTAGTACACAGACTCTTTGCAAAAAATCATAGATAATCAAAATTTATTTGCATCCTTTAAAAATTTCAAGAATGGGCGTACAAGTTGGAAGTAATTTTAACTCAAGTAAATCAGACATTTTATGAAATATTTTGTATACTGAGGCAGTACAAGTACATGACTATATTTGTATATTGATGTTTTAGGTGTACCTCAACATTTACGTGGAGAGATATGGTGGCTAATGGTAGAACAACACAAGTTGCATTACCCTGCCAAGGACAAACAGTCTCCTTCTAGAGATTATCAAGATTTGTTAAAAGATCTCACAGAATATCAACACAACATTCTTATAGATTTAGGTAATTATACCACACACAATGAAGTTACATAGGATGGAATGTTTACTGTGAAGGTTATGATGTTTTTGAAGCATCTGTCCGTCAGTCCTGTACTTGTATGCACTACTATTTTGCAAAAGCATGACAGATTGCTATCATATTTGGTAGGATTGTTGGTCATGATGAGAATATATGCATACTCCACAGCCATATTAATGAGGTGAAATACTGTTGTTGATGATTGTTACTTGGTGTGTTAAGGTTATCTAGTGAAATTTTACTTGGTATTGAAAGAGTTCAGAAAAGAGTGCAGAATTTTGAAGTGCACACATTGACGCAAACACGTGTGAAATGAAGCACAGTAGATATGGTTATTTCATATCAATTCTTATGCCACATTGGAAAATGTGTTTTACCTAAAAATGAGAGTTGAAATTAAAATACCATGTGATAACTTCTCTCTAATTAAATGACTGAATTTCAATGAATGTGTATAGTCATACTCAGCAGTGTATCAAAACTAACATCCATATCTTTACATTTTGTATATTTACAGGTAGAACATTCCCAGAACATAAATATTTTTCCACACAGTTAGGTCAGGGACAGCTGGCTCTGTATAACCTCCTGAAAGCTTATAGTCTACTGGATCATGAAGTGGGATACTGTCAAGGACTCAGTTTTATAGCAGGAATATTACTCATGCATGTAAGCATATGATTTTATAATGGTGGGGAAAGCATAAAAATGTTCACTTTTATTATATTTGTTGCAAAATTTATATTGTTTTGGTGCCTGGGTGGCCGAATGGCTAAGCTATTTAGTTTTCCCATGCAATCACAGTAGTCTTATCATTTTGACCTTTTGAGTTCATACCCCACATTATACACCACACAAAAGGTGCGCAGGACTTGCAACCATACATAATATTGCATGTGAGTTACATGTATCTACTGGTTCTCTCCAGCTTCCTTCACTACTAAAACTGACTGCCACAATTTAGCTGTAAGTGGTGTTGAACCCAATGCAAGCAAATAATATAATGTAGCCCATTAGTTCGAAGGGCATTTTACAGCTTGAAATCTATTTACAGCATATTTCACTCTAATAGGAAGATGGGTGAATAGATAACAATGTTCTTGACTCAATCTGCATCTATTTGAAATAAACAGGTCATGTTTTGCAATTAACTTGCATACAAAATTGAAATTGGAGATTTATGGAGAGAGTTTCAAATCTTCAATTTCATTTTACCTGCTGTAATAGCCAAACTACATACATATTTAAAGCAGAAGCAAATTTGAATAAAACATGTCGCTGTTTAAAATATAACATTTTTAATTGTTCTTCAGTAGATTATTATAATATTTTCAGATGGAAGAAAAACAAGCCTTTGAAACATTACGTCATATGATGTATAATCTTGGTCTTAGAAAACAGTTCCACCCAAGTATGATGCCACTTCAGGTAAAATATGTTTACGTAAGAAAATAATTTTACCCCAGAAAGAATTATGGGGTAGGGATGCGGATTATACACCCAAAGACTTTCAAATATATATCCATGCCTCCCTCCCAACATGGATTGTTTATCTCAGTCCAAGTAGAATAGATTGTTGCCAACATTATGGGACATGGTATTCAGGCTACAATGAATTAAAAAAAATCAAATAAGAAAAAAAGTGTATTTCTACTCAGTAAAAATTTTATTTTCATATTATCACTTTGAATATTTCATCAGCTGCTAAACCAATGAGTCGATAAAAAAAACACTTGTTTTGTAAAGTGTTGAATGTAGTATACGTCGAGTTATGTTGGCTGACAATTTTTTTCTGTATATTAACCTGTAGAATATCTGTATTAATTCATATCAGACCCACAATTAACACAATTCTTGCTGTATAAAGAAAAAGCTAGAATAGAGACATTTATTATACCCCCCGGTATATAGTGATCATGGTGTCCGTTCTTCCTTTCGTCCATTTGTCTGTCTGCCATGGTGGACATACTTTGTGGTGTTAACTACTCCAAGACCACTTTGTGAAATGCAGTGAAACTTTCACAGAAAGTACATATTGCTACTGTGCACCAGCTATATTAAAATTTGATTTGATTTCCGTTTTTATTCCCCCGCCACACGTAGTGGCGTGGTATTAAGTGATACCCTCAGTCGTGTGTCCGTCCGTCCGTCTGTCCATCCCCCGAAGGTTTCCGACTGATAACTTTTGAAAGGAATAACATACAGTCTTCAAACTTGGTATGTAGCTTGTTCACAACAAAACTCAGGTTGAGTTCAAATATGGGTTCAGAGGTCCAAGGGGTTCTGGAGTTATGCCCTTGATACTTCGAAATTTTGTGAAACGTGGCGGGGTATCATGTAATCCACCATTACTATTTTTTCATTCTGGAATCAAGGGGAGGGGCGGGGTATATATTATTGAGCTCTGCTCAGTTTTTATAGTGTCTCTTGTTTGCACAACACGGCATAAGGAGACGCAACGACTTTGATCTATGAATGTAACAGTATGCGGGCCCAATATTTTTGTTCTAAGAATATAAAGAATATATGCAATTAATTTCGTATGATGATAAAATGGCCAATATTTTGTATAATAATGTACAATTTTCAGATTCAGTTGTATCAGTTGACTAGACTTATCCATGACAACTATAGAGAGTTACATGACCATTTTGAAGAACATGAGATAGCACCAAATTTGTATGCCACTCCATGGTTTCTCACTTTGTTTGCGTCACAGTATCCACTAGGATTTGTTGCCAGGGTATTTGGTAAGTACTGGATACGTTTACCACTTTATGATATATTACTATCCACTAGGATTTGTTATCAGGGTATTTGGTAAATATAGTATCTATCCTTTCAAGTCGTTGATTATCATAGTTCTACTGTTGAAAGGTTTAAGCTGTAAAAGTTTGAGCTTTAACAAGAACTTTTATGTTTAACCCTTAAGACAGTAGAACTATGATAATCAACAACTTGCAAATGATGGATTTTTATGCCCCCGCCGTTAGGCATTAAGTTTTACCCTTGTCCGTCCATATGTCAGTCCGTACGTACGTCCGAAAATTTTCGTCAAGGATTTCTCAGCTTGTGTATGCAGTAATGATTTGATATTTCGTCTGAAGCTTTAGTATGATGAGTTGTACTGTGTTTCCCCTTTTCAAGTCCGTAACTCATCTACTTCCTCTTTGACGACAACTTTGATTTTTAGCTCGCCAGGACGAATGTCCGGAGAGCTTTTGTCATACCCCCGGCGTCGGCGTCAGCAAAACTTTAACCTGGCTTGTGGAATTGAGACCTGAATAGCTAGGATGTTGATATTTGGTATGTTACTTCCTTGTGATGAGAGCTTTCTTCATGTACTATACTTGTAGACATTTTGACCTTTACCTTGCCCTTAGGGCAATTTTTAAAAAAACTTTAACCTTGCCTCTAGAAGGTAGGCTTTTAGTGGTATGGTGTTCATATTTGGTATGTAACTTCCTTATGATGAGAGCTTTCTAGTGGTACCAAACTTGTAGACATTTTGACCTTGACCTTGCCCTGAGGGCAATTTTTAAAAAACTTTATCCTTGCCTCTAGAAGGTAGGCTTTTAGTGGTAGGGTGTTTATATTTGGTATATAACTTCCTTATGATGAGTGCTTTCTAGTGGTACATTACTTGTAGACATTTTGACCTTGCCCTGAGGGCAATTTTTAAAAAACTTTAACCTTGCCTCTAGAAGGTAGGCTTTTAGTTGTAGGGTGTTCATATTTGGTATGTAACTTCCTTATGATGAGAGCTTTCTAGGGGTACCATACTTGTAGACATTTTGACCTTGACCTTGCCCTGAGGGCAATTTTTAAAAAACTTTAACCTTGCCTCTAGAAGGTAGGCTTTTAGTGGTAGGGTGTTTATATTTGGTATGTAACTTCCTTATGATGAGAGCTTTCTTCTGGTACCATACTTGTAGACATTTTGACCTTGACCTTGCCCTGAGGGCAATTTTTAAAAAACTTAAACCTTGCCTATAGAAGGTAGGCTTTAAGCGGTAGGGGGTTTATATTTGGTATGTAACTTTCTTATGATGAGTGCTTTCTAGTGGTACCAAATTTGTAGACATTTTGACCTTGACCTTGCCCTGAGGGCAATTTTTAAAAAACTTTTAAAAAACATAAGAAAAACACAGATCTCTTAAGTAATGAAAATTATTTGATTTACTTACCTTAATTTTCGTTGTATTCCTGAATTATTTTAATCCATTTCTAGATAAACACGTGTGCTATTAATTTAAGCATGTTTTGAACATGACGTAGTGGTCAACAGGTGGTTTGACCTATATATATGTCAAACATTTATTTGGTCAATTATGTCATGTGCCAAGTGTACTTTTATTTTTTCATAGTAAGAGAACAATTTCATAAATTTTAAATTTAATTTGAAAATATTAATAGGGGTATATGTTTAAAAAATGGCAAATAATAATAGAAAGTCCAAAAGTGTATTATGTTGTTAATGAATTATAGAATCGAGTTTTGTATTGTACTATTTATGTAAAACTAACACGACTTGTTTTAAATGTTTTATCTGATGTTACCCTGGCATTCAGATAATTAATATAAAGGGTTCTCTTCAAACGAAAACTGTAGTTTGTACAGGTAATGTTAATAGTTTTGTTGAATATTTAAAAAAAAAAAAAAAAAAAAAAATTAAAAACTTTAACCTTGCCTCTAGAAGGTAGGCTTTTAGTTTTAGGGTGTTCATATTTGGTATGTAACTTCCTTATGATGAGAGCTTTCTTCTGGTACCATACTTGTAGACATTTTGACCTTGACCTTGCCCCGAGGGCAATTTTTTAAAAACTTAAACTTTGCTTCTAGAATTAAGTTGTTTAGTGATATTGTGTACATATTTGGTATGTGACTTTCTAGCGATGAGAGCTTTCTGATGGTACCATAGTTGTAGACATTGCCCTTAGGGCAATTTTTAAAAAACCTTAAACTTGCTTCTAGAATTAAGTTGTGTAGTGATAGGGTGTTTATATTTGATAGTGATTTTCTTTTGAAGAGAGCTTTCTATTACTTTCGAATTTTTGTGCATTGAGGTTTCTGGAATCCCTGGCGAGCTATGTTGTCTTCTGACAACTCTTGTTTTCCCATTATAGCTATAATATTGAAATTCTCAGCTTGTGTATTCATTAATGAATTGATATTTAGTCTGAAGCTTTAGTATGATGAGTTGTACTGTGTCTTCCCTTTTCAAGTTCGTAACTTATTTACTTCCTGTTTGACGACAACTTTGATTTTTCCTGTTATAGCCATATATTGAAATTTTTCGTCAAGGATTTCTTAGCTTGTGTATGCAGTAATGATTTGATATTTGGTCTGTAGTTTTAGTATGATGAGTTGTACAGTGTCTCCCCTTTTCAAGTCGGTAACTCATCTACTTCCTGTTGCTGATATATATCTGGCGGGGGCATCGTGTCCCATGGACACATTTTCTTTTATTTTTCTCTAATTCTGAAATTGACAACATTTTCATGTGTTTTAGTTCTACCATATTGCAGGCCACTACCTCACAGGATTTTGCATGGGAATCAACAAAAGCAAATCCATCATAGGTGATTCAAGATGAATAAACAAAATGAGCTCTGAGTAAATACTTTTTATACTGATTTATACTCAAAATAAATTCATATAGGGTATATTTTGCTATTTGAAGAAAAGTTCATGACCTTTTCAATATCCAGTGAAATTGACTAGAACAGCATTATAATTAGAGAAGCACTGATTACGTATGTCACACTGTGATACATCACTGTATCAACTAGGATAAGTTTGTAGTTTTACTTGAAACTTGACGTTCGTGAAATTTGATATCGGATAAAAGTAGTGTATACAAAACACAAACTGAAAATGAATCTGTAGTAAACATGTATCAAAGGTTTTTGCTAGAAATATAAATAATCAACCACTATATTTGCATTGTCTTCCAGTTGTGGCTTTTATATTTCAACAGTCTAAAATTCTAAGTTTAAATGTATTTTTGAATTTTATTCATTCAGATTATCAAGTTACTCTGAATGAAATAAAGTAACTTTTGTTTTGAAGTCAAAACAATTTCAGATAGGGAACACAGATACCCATGGCAAAATAGAGTTATCAAAAGCATTGTATATATTACAAAACTAGAAATTATTTTAAGAAGTGTAATTTTCAGATTTGTTTGTTTTATTATATACTTTGATTTTTAGCTCACCTGGCCTAAAAGGCCAAGTGAGTTTTTGCCATCACTTTGCGTCCGTCGTCCGTCCGTCCGTCAACAATTTCAAAAATCTTCTCCTCTGAAACTGCTGGGCGAATTGTAACCAAACTTGGCCTGAATCATCACCAGGGTATGCAGTTTCAAAATTTTGTTCGATTAGTCCGAGGATCAAACAACATGGCTGCTGTTACTAAAAATAGAACATAGGGGTAAATTGCTGTTTTTTGCAAATAACTCAAAAACCGTTACAGATATAAAAATCTGACATGGAGTGAAAATGATCAGCATGGCAAGATCTACCTGCCCTGCAATTTTGAAGAAAATCTGAAAACCCGTCTTGGAGTTATTGCCCCTTTTCCGTAAAATTTTCAAAATTTTAATTTATTTTATTTTTTATTTGAAAAACTATAACAGATAGAGGTCAACTTTAAATTGCAAAAATGTTCAGCATATCAAGATCTACCTACCCTGAAATTTTAATGAAAATCCATAAACCCTTGTAGGAGTTATTGCCCTTTTTTCGCCGAATTTTTTAAATTTTTGTATTTTTCAACTCTTATTTCCAAAACTATAGAAGATGAAGGTTAAGTGTAAATTGATGAAATGTTTGCCATGCTGTGGCGACTTCATAACTGAAGTTGAAAATTGTTCCTTGACCGCTATTTTCAAAATGGCCGCCAAAAAAAGGCGGGAAAATTCTACATTGTCCGATTTCAATGAAATTTGGTTTCCAAATAGATATTGATGTTGCGACTTCAAAACCGGTGTTGAGAATTGTTTGTTGACATCCATTTTTGCCATGCTGTGGCGACTTCATAACTGAAGTTGAAAATTGTTCCTTGACCGCTATTTTCAAAATGGCCGCCAAAAAAGGCGGGAAAATTCAACATTGTGCGATTTCAATGAAATTTGGTTTCCAAATAGATATTGACTTCAAAACCGATGTTGAAAATTGTTTGTTGACTGTCATTTTCAAAATGGCCGCCAAAAAAGGCGGGAAAATTCAACATTGTCCGATTTCAATGACATTTGGATTCCAAATCGGTCTTGATGTCATAACTTAAAAACTGATGTTAGAAATTGTTCATTGACCGCCATTTTTAAAATGGCCACCAAAAAAGGCGGGAAAATTCTACATTGTCCGACTTCAAAGAAATTTGATTTCCAAGTAGATATTGATGTTGCGACTTCAAAACCGGTGTTGAAAATTGTTCGTTGACTGCCATTTTCAAAATGGCCACCAAAAAAGGCGGGAAAATTCAACATTGTCCCATTTCAATGACATTTGGTTTCCAAATCGGTTTTGATGTCATAACTTCAAAACTGATGTTAAAAATTGTTCGTTGACCGCCATTTTTAAAATGGCCGCCAAAAAAGGTTGGAAAATGCTACATTGTCCGATTTAAATGAAATTTGATTTCCAAGTAGATATCGATGTTGCGACTTCAAAACCGATGTTGAAAAATGTTTGTTGACTGCACTTAACAAAATGACATCTTGACTTCAAAACTTGTGTCGAAAGTGGTCCTTAGCAAGAACTTCTTTGTCAAAAAAGCCCAATAAAGAAATATAGTAAAACATGATCAGACTTAAAAAACAGTTAAAGATATTGGAGGTGTTTGAGCTACGAAAGTTTGAGAAACTGAAGATCAACTGCATAACTTACAATGTTACCCTGATTGTGACAACTGAAACCCAGGTGAGCGATACAGGCTCCTGGGAGCCTCTATTTAACTATAAACCAGAATTTTGTCAGATATCTTGGCTTTTATAAATGAGAATTATTTAAACTTTAGACCAAAGCTCGGAAATAACTAAATACCAAACTTACTGTGAATTGTGCATTTCAACAACTTATGTTTCTTCATTGCAGATAAAATCTAAACGTTTGGAGGACAAAAATCTTCAAGACGTTGAAAAACTGAGAGAGAACAAATAACCACTAAGTGTAAAGCCAAAATCAGCTAATGACAGAGCTTTGCATGAGGGAGATACTCCTTTATTTTCAACAAAATTAACAAAAATTTAGATATTTTAAGGTTCCAAATAGAATTGGCTTTCAGTCAGCACCGAAGTACTGACTACTGGGTTTGTGAATACCTTCAGGGACTAACAGTTCACCAGCAGTGGCATCAACCCAGTGTTAACAAAGAAATAAATACCCAAGTTACTGTGAAATTTGTTTCTGCATACATGTATGTGCATTTTGACAACTTATGTCTCTTCAGTGCAGATAAAATCTTAAACGTTTGGAAGACTATAGATCATAATGGAAATGAAGGATTATATTGTATAAGTAATATTTGAGCTTCCTGTTCGCTGATACAGTAATAAGCAGTTAATTACAAATTATTTTTCTCTTACAGACTTGATACTGATGCAAGGAGTAGAAGTTATATTGAAGGTTGGCTTAGTGTTGCTAGGTAACCACAAGGAACTTATTTTACAGTGTAATTCATTTGAGTCGATAGTAGACTTTATAAAGACTACATTACCAGAACTAGGTATTATACAGATGGAAAGAGTATTTATACAGGTAATGAATAGTATATTGGGGAGAAAGGTTTTAACAGTAAAGGACCTTCAAGTCTGTAAGTTTTGAAGTGTTCTGGTATTTTGATATAAAGATATGACCTCACAAATGAAAAATGTCTCAAACTCTATATTTTGCTTGAAAAGGTTTTTGAATTGCAACTTATGTTGAGAAATTTCAACAAACCCTATTTTTAGGGATAACAGGTGATGGTGTAAATGTGTTTAAGACAACCAAGTCGAACTTTATGAGGTTATGTATAGTGTTATAACAAATAAGGGTTTAAACTGGATTAGTTGATATTTTGGTCTTGGTAAGGTAAAAAGTCAGCCACCAGACAGAATTACAATAAAATTTATGACTGATATCTAACAAACTTGAGAACTACCTTTGCTTTGAATGGTATTTATGTTTACGTCATCAATTATGAAGGTCTGATAAAATAACATGTGTATAAATTATATTATAGGTATTTGAACTTGACATTTCCAAACAACTGCAAGCTTATGAAGTAGAGTATCACGTACTGAGAGAAGAAATGATTTATTCACCTGTTCCTGGTGATACAGATAGAATAAAGAAACTAGAAGATGCTAATCAAAGACTCAAACAACAAAACAACGAACTTTTAGAAAAACTACAGAATATGAATAGCCATCAACATAGTTTAGATATAACAATACACAATTTACAGACCAGTGAGACTAAATATAAATCACATATCAAAACACTGGAAATAGAAAGAAAAGCATTGTTAAATGCTATTATGAAATTAAGACAATTAATCCCAGAAGAACAATTCCAAAAATTAGATATATTATTACCTCCCTTGTCGCCAAGTTTACAGTCTTCACCAATACACCAGCCAAAAAATTTACGGATTTCCGCAGGATCAAGAACCCATTATCCAGTGTCGCGTAGTAAAAGTTCTCCACTGACACATACTCCTGAGTAAATAGTTGTGATAGATTTTATTTTAATAGAATTTTAAACTGTTAACTAGATCAATGCAATAAAACATGTGTGCTGGGTTATTTTATATATATTTTTTTGTGTTATTACATGATGTCATGATCTGCATTTTTTTAATATATTAATTATGGTTTATGTGTATTATTATTCAGAAAAAGGTATTACACATTGATTTGAAATTTCTACATACTGTGAATTCATTTAATTTCGTGGGTATCAATTTTCATGGGTAGAGAAAAAAAGACATTTTTTGGTGTATGCAAATCGTGGATTGCCACTTGTTCTAAAAAAATATATATATATATATATATATTAATAAAAATAAAAATTCTAAAATTCATGTATCTTCAGTATTGACGTCAAAACACCCAAATTTAGAAATGTACCTGTAATTTAAATATCACCTGTAATCTGTAATTAACAATTCATGGTAATGCGTAGATATTATGTAATTAGATAATCATCTGACCGCTGATTTACAATGGGACAGATTCATAACTAAATGGGGCGACAAAAAACATTTCAATGAGGCAGCATAAAAGTATACAATGGGGCGGATTTCAAATGAATCAAAGTGGCAGACATAACATATAATTTGATAATATTGTCAAGTATTAAATTAAATTTATATAAAATAACAGAAAAATACAGCCACTTAGAACTATAGCACATTCATATTTGTGTCTGTTTTAGAAAGAAAATTGAAAATTCAAGGCATGTTGTTTCGTTTTTCTTCAGTTTCCTGTTTGTTCAAATA
>MJUU01030482.1:95259-110430 GCA_002080025.1 Modiolus philippinarum
GTCAAATCCGGTAGAGGAAACAACAATTAAGCTTTAAAGGGAAAGATCTGTTGTCATCTGGGAAACAGATATCCCATAGCGGTCCACAAGATGGTGATGTCGACCGTAAAACTTCTGGAGGGATGACTTCAAATTTTGAAGTAATTTATAAGTCATAGTGGCTAAGTTGATTACTAAACTTAGCCACTATGGTCCTTAGATGGTCCCATCCAAAAAAGATATCCAAAGCGCCTTCCAGACAAAAAGTATTGAAATAATCCTTCTTAGCATCAAAAAGGGAACAAGAGGCTCTCAAGAGCCTGTATCGCTCACCTGGACCATGGCCGACATAAATAAAAGGCATTTCCAACAGGATTCAATGTTAAACTATGTTCCCTGCTGGAAGCCATCTTGGATTGGATGAAGACATGCCAAATGCAAATTTTAAGGGGCAACCAGAGGACTTTTGTGATCAAGTTTATTGCTAATTGGATTAGTGGTTTCAGAGACTGAATTCTTTTAATGGAACCCAATATAAACTTAATTAATGCTGGAAGCCATATTGAATGAGGTGTAGTCCGCCCATATACCTTTATTGGGAGGTATCATCAAAGTACCATTATGATCTAAGTTGTTTCAGAAAGGATCTTTAAATGTGTTTGAATGCGTTATCCAATTTGACCCATTTCAGACCACCTTAACAAGAATTTGGGCTAGGCTTTCCCTCGTAATCTAGGTAATAATTTTTGCCGAAATTAAAACACTACAAGCCCCTTTCAAAAAATATTTCGGTAGGGGTTCTCCTTATTAACTAGTGTTACTACATATTTCTGAAAACAAAACAAAAAATTTAGCAGAATACTTTTTTTTTCTAAAATTACAGTTTTCTTGCTTGGTTTCCATGGCAACGGAAAGCTCCACCATCCATTACAACCCATAACAAACATTAACGTTATCAATGTTTTTAATATGAAAAGTTTCTTGGGCTGTTTGAAGAAAGCAGTTGAGATCAGTCTCGTGATGGCGCTAGACAACATTTCGGTTGTAGCCTAGAATAAAAAGGATAACAGGAAACACTCCACGTCTTCGTAATTAGATGGGAGGTTTATCACTTTTCCTTTTTATCTTGCTGTCGAAGGATATCCTTCTTTCTGGCAATCTTCAAACACAGTTGGATATTCAGAGAGACTAACATTCTTCCACACAAACTGTCTCGAAAATGTGTAACAATAAACGCATGGTGGTAAATGGAAATGAATCTTTTAGATTTCCATATAATTGTTCTGTAATTTAATCATTTCCTTGTGAGGGTGTTTACAGTGAGTCCGACTCCGTAAATGGAGATGGGTGTCCTTCCTTTTCCAGTAAATCTTCATCCTTTCCGTATTATAGCTCACTCCACTATCTTGAAACAAGATGTTGTTTCTTGCTCAGAGATTTTCTTTTGCAAGGTAAGTGAGAACCGTGCCGTCGGTCTAAAACGAATAATCCAAGGACAATGTCAACTTTTGACATCAAAATCCACCTTTTAGTTCTTCGCTATGATAGGAGTTGCTCTCAGCGTCGACCAGACTGAGACCTCTTGTGGTCACAGTGGACGATCATGAAAACCGGAAGATGTGCTTAAGAGATTGGCAAAAGAAAACGATCTCATGCTGTCAAGGTTATTTATGATGTAATCGTGTTCTGTTGTAAATCCGCTGATTTCTACCCTGGCATCGATCGTCGAATCGCTAAGCCACAACTTGGGCTTTGGGATTTGGGAGAAGACAATGATATGTAATCTTTCCAAGCATGGTGGTGGCAAAGCTTTGGCCATGGAGGTGTATTGAAAGTTTGTAGGTGACGCTTCAAATGAAATTCATGACATTGTCGTTTGAGGACGAAATCAGATCTGTGTCAGGCTGTCAGCTAAGGTGATTCTATCCTTTTCCTGTAGTAGCTTTCGACGTCCTCGGTCTTGGCAACTGGGCTGGGAGCGAGGTATGGTTAGTATGCGTGGATCTTTAACACCCAGTAGGCTTTCAATAGAGGCCCATCATTCGGTGATTGTAACCATCCAGAGCTGCCATTATTTATAAGATCTTATAACCCTAGACTATAGTGGCGATATCACCGCCGGAAATTAGGTTCTTCCATAGGGCCTTCTGCTCTGGGGCCTTTTCATGTTGCTTCGCAATCTTGCTTTGTATTTGCGAGTCTTGTACATGAACGATCTCCTTGGATGTTTCCTTATCAACGTTTTTCAGGGATGAGTTGGTGCTTGCACCATCGGCCTCACGTCCTAATTCTGAGGAACACTTGCCTAATCAACTGTGGGAACTTGTCAAGCGTACCTCGACAACCCACCCGTGATATACTTCTGGCAATAACTGTCTGGATTTGTGTCTTTCTGCGATGCACTCCCAATGATTGTTGTGGCTCAGGCATTTCATTATGTCGAGGATGGCCTTCATTCTTACGCGTCCTGTTGTTCCCAACTTGATAGGCGATGGAGCCGGTGTCCAGGCGATCCAACAAGTCAATGTGTGATCTATTTGTAGATTTTGATTACTTTGGCTCCCCGGGACACATTAATGGTAAATGGAGCCAATATTGCAATAGGTTCCCAGTTTTTCTGGGTCGAACGATTCGGGAAGCTTTATCACCATGAATTGCCAAAGACCGGGGATTCCTTTGTAGCGTACCCCATTGCATCCAAGAATTTTGTATAACCTTTAAAGCTGACCAGCGAGTCCGCAATCACAAAAGTGTAAATCTTCGATCTCAGTCAAAACGTATTGTCGGTCAGTTGGAGATATTGGATCGATGGGTTGGGAAGGGTCGGAACCGATGAAGGCATCTGAGTTATCTGGGAATCTGCTGTCTTTTGATTATCTAAAAACCATAGCAAGATCTCATTTTAGTCATATAATTCTCAGCTGCAGACGGCTGACAAGTTGCTGATGTAATTGCTCGCTTTGTATCATGTAACTCTTTGACGAACGCTACTTTGATAGACTTCATTTATTTCTCAGCATCAGGTACGGTACATGCGATGGGCTCGCGAAAAAAATTGTATTTGTAAATCTACTCTATAAAATATTGTCAGCCGTGAAATATCAAATAACTAAATACCAAAGTTACCGTGAATTTTGATTCTGCATATGCGCATTTCGACAACTAATATCTCTTCAGTGCAGATAAAATCTAAATGTTTGGAAGACCATAAAGTCAAAGATGGAAACGAGCTTATGCACAAGCTGATCAACCGAATGTTGATGAAAATGTATCTGTCCGGCTGCAACTTAACCGAATGGGGAATACTACTAACCTGTACATGCCTCTTAAGGCCGATAGCAACCACAAGGTCTGATCAAAGCTCATCATCCGGGTGGCCTCCCACCAAGATCTTTGATAAGCTTACACAAAGACATGGTCGTAACACGATCTGCAACAAAACTCATACCGGAAAATATTTCGTGTTGAAGGTTTGCATAAACCAGTTAGATGGAAACTCCTGAAATGAGGATCTAATTGGATTTTTCGACCGAGGTACAGGATATTAGCGCTCTCTATAGATAGGGATACAAGTTATCTTAAGACTTATTGATGTCATCTCCAAGTAAGACCATCTGTTGTCGCTCAATGACAAGAAGAGGTTGACGGCGCGTAGTACCTTCCAAATTCCGTTAAAATTCGGCGTCACCAAAACGCTGTGGAAATACAAAGCCACTTAGTTCTGCAAGGAATCCAAGCTACTGCGTCAAGTTGAACCTTAGGATGATACGTCCATTACCACGTAAACTCGTCGCGGCATGGGTGACTTTCTTGTTAATTCCTTTGTCATTCTTGGTGACCCAGTCCTTCTACTTGAACTTGAAGGCATATAGAGGCTCATGAATACAAGAATCAACTTGGCGCCGCACTCGTCCCTGAACATACTGAAGGCATTATTCACACTGCGGACGCTTTGTGGAGTAGTTTGAAGTGTCGATTTTTCTTTTCTTTTAAAAATGTACCGTTTTGATCCATAAAACAGGTAGTTGGGTTAAATGAACAGAAGTCTTTCCCTTTTTCCCTATTGTATTGTCGCCGTACATCTTCCAGATAAGACAGAGGTATGAGTCATACATCAGAATTCATTTTTATTTTTCAGAATATCCAGGATGCAAGGTCCCAGTTAGACAGGCTTGTCTTCTTCACATGGATTGCGACTGGGTTCTCGAAAAATAACCTGAAGATCAAAGTTAGCCTAGGTCACTAGCTTTACAGCTACCTCCTATGGGGACAAGTCTCGCTACTTTTTTCTAGTGTTTTCTTTGGTCCTGTCGAGTTGGTAAGTAATTTAAAGACTATTTAATTGGAATCGTGCTTGGCCAGAGTGTCGAAGCATATTGATGCAGCGAATCTGCAGCACTTTTCACAAAAAAACTCTACGATATAAATTAGTCGTAAGTCTTTAACAATTCGTAACGACTGAAATTTATCGTAAGATTTTTTCTAAAAAGGACTGCTGGTCATCATAATAGATTTCTTGTCATCAAACGCCGCGGAGATGGCAGACATTTACTGTTCGTCGAACTTCCTAGCGTCATCAGGTTCCTAGTGTATCATCGGGTTCATATAGGTACAGTAGAAATAATTCGTGTAGAACCCCGATACAGTATGCTGCAGTAAGTGATTGTTTTATACCTTTTGTGCTTGGATGGGTCGGAAGGGCAAGTGTAAGTCTTCTTAAGGAAGCTTTCAAGGAAAGCATAGAATGTTATGAAACAACATCCCAAACTAGGGTTATGGTCGGTGAACCACGTTGTGGTCCAATCCGCGGACATCTTGCTATTGGTTGACTATTTCTGACGACAGTATTCCATGTGACTGTAGAGAATGCCATGTGCGCGAAAAATAGTAGAGACCAGCGGCAGAAGAAGATCTCATGACCTTGTTCTGAGGCTTGCAATCTTCAAATTTCTTATTGGTTACACTTCCAACACATCGACTTCATACTAGCTTTTTTTCATACCAGAACACTTTGCGTTGATATTCTTGTTCATGGTTTCAAACGTATCATTTTCCATTGACTTCAACCGCAACTAAATATTGTTTAAGAACTTCCTGGTAGGGTTTATACGCATTGAAGTGTATTTCCAGTCAAACAATGTGTCTGGTGCTGATTTTTGTTAAAGCTCCTCTTTACACTTTTTGCCAAGAAGACCATCTCTGTCTCCAAATCAGAAAACCTTAAGTATAAGGTGGTATAGGTAAAATCTCTGTGGTACTATCGGTTCTAACCATTTCCTCTCAAAGCACATTCCATGTCTTTTTATAGTCTCTTCTTAGCAATTAGTACGTCTTCAATCTAACAAGTGGTGAAAGTATCTACGTCATGGGTCGTTCAAGAGCTGGATTGTCATGTGCGAAATATACCTTTCAATGTCCCTTCTTTCTCCATTACCTTTATCTCATCTTCAGAGAGGCAGATTCCAGGTCTTCATACACCGCCATACCTCAACGTATCACGCTTCAGCATGGAGTAGCCAGACAACCCACGCCTTCCGGATGGCGTCTGTAGTTTCTGTAAAGACCACTCGGTGGTAAAAATATCGATTTTGTCTTTGGTGAGCTTCAACGCAACTTCCTTACAGCAGCAGCCGTACACTTAATTTGGATAAGTGTTCTATGGTAATGTCTTTTTTATGGTAATTATCTAGATGTCGTTCTGAGAAAACTTGCTGGAACTGAGTCGTTTTACACGAAAAATGACTAAAATCAATGATTATGGTTAGTTAGGATTTTGTTTTTCGCTGTTGATCAATTAAATGTTAACACATCATACGTTCTGGGGTTTTGCTACATATACATCTACATCTATGCTGTTGATCTGTATATTTAACATGGCAAACGTCAACCCGAGTGCTCGGTATTAACCAAATTCAAATTTAAAACTGCCTAAAGAGAGATTGTTACTGTATACAGTCCTATAACAAAAAACCGAAGTATCCCTGAATCCCTCTGCTAATTTGGCTTGGTTGACTTCAGAAGTAAGGCTGTTTCAGTCGGTTATGGTGCGTGCCAGGAAGCTTAATTTGGATGCGACTGTTGAAATGCTGAGTTGAGAGAATTTGTCAGGATGGTTTTGTGTTGTAAATGAAGCAAGGGACTATGTTTGTCTTAGATGTTGCTTTGTCAATATATGGCTACTAACTTAGGTCCTCTGCTGGTTTCACTGTTAAGTATAGAAACTGATTACAAAAACAGAATAACAACAAACACTTACAAGCAAACTGCACCAGAAAACAATAGTGAGAACAAAAGACAAATATAAATAACAATAGGAACTTGAACTGTTGTTAATATATATCATATTATCTCATATTATTTAGTTCGCCTCAACGAAGTTGATTGGGACTATTGGAGTACCCCCGGCGTCCGTGTCCTTGTCCGCATTTGGGTATATATCTTAGTAACTATGCAGTATAGGGTCATCAAACTTTGAATGCAGGTGCATCTTGGGTAAATTCACAGCCTCCAAGAAAATTAGGTCTCTCTGACTTATATTTTCCACTTGAGTGGCTTGCATTCAAATTTACATTTTAGTTCATATCTCAGTTACTATACATAGTACAATAATCTATCTATACATATGCATGCATCTCTGATGGTAGGTAAGCATCCAGGCAAAATTAGGTCACTTTGACCTATATTTTCCGCTTGAGTGACTTGCATTCAAGTTTACGGCCGAGTTCAGATCTCAGTCACTGTACATGGTAGGATCATCTAACCATGCAGGTGCATGCATCTCTGATGGTAGGTCAGCATCCAGGAAAAATAAGGTCACTTTGACCTATATTTTCCGCTTGAGTGACTTATATTCAAGTTTATGTCCGAGTTGATATCTCAGTCACTGTACATGGTAGGATCATCTAACCTTGCATGCATCTCTGATGGTAGGTCAGCATCCAGGCAAAATTAAGTCATTTTGACCTATATTTTTCGCTTGAGTGACTTACATTCAAGTTTACATCCGGAGTTCAGATCTCAGTCACTGTACATGGTAGGACCATCTAACCTTGCATGTGCATGCATCTCTGATGGTAGGTCAGCATGCAGGCAAAATAAGGTCACTTTGGCCTATATTTTCTGCTTGAGTGACTTGCATTCAAGTTTACGTCCGAGTTCAGATCTAGGTCACTGTACATGGTAGGATCATCTAACCTTGCACTTGCATGCATCTTTGATGTAGGTCAGCATCCGGACAAAATTAGGCCACTTTGACCTATATTTTCCGCTTGAGTGACTTACATTCAAGTTTACGTTTGAGTTCAGATCTCAGTCACTGTACATGGTAGGATCATCTAACCTTGCATGTGCATGCATCTCTGATGGTAGGTCAGCATCCAGGCAAAATTAGGTCACTTTGACCTCCATTTTCCGCTTGAGTGACTTGCATTCAAGTTCATGCCAGGGATCAGATCTCATGTACTATAAACAAACGAGTTAAAATTTTTGTCGAACTGCGATAAAAGGTAAAACAAAAAATATATACACATATCAAAACATAAGAGATTAAAAAGCAAGCTGACAGTTATTTATGCTTACACGAACTGCCGCACAGCACCTTTTATTTTACTCATGTACTATACATAGTAGGATCATCTTGTATGTGCATGTGCATGCATCTTTGAAGGTAGCTCAGCATCCAGACATAATTAGGTCACTTAAACCTACTTTTTACTCATGAATGACTTACATTAATGTATACATCCGAGTTCATAGCTCAGTAACTGTACATTGTTGGTTCAGGTAGCCTTGCTAGTGCATGCAAATTTGATAGTATGTCGGCATCCAGGCAAAATTTGGTTGGTGCGACAAAGTGACACAACGAGGCGAACTTTGTAATCGTTGATTACCTATGTTTTTTCTATTACAGGTGTTTTCTTCCGGTTTAGTTGTAGTATATAGTACTTCACAGGGAGGAAGTTCATTTATCATTTATCCGCCCACTGCGTAAACGTTGTCATGTTCGCTATCTATTGTAGATTTGATAGGTCGATAGAGAAATGAGTCACCTGTAAACAGTCTAAGAGTGGTCTTTGATATTGAATTACTCATTTCATTTATGTATATAAGAAAAGTTCTTCTTGGGACATCCGATTTTACTGAATTGTTGTATATAAGAAAAGTTCTTCTTGGGACACCCGATTTTACTGAATTGTTGGTACCGCATTCTCCATCATCTACGATGACTCTTTGTTGTCTTTCCGCCAGCCATGCTGATACTCTGTCAGCGTGTTGTTGATGAGACAGTAGTGTGACATCTTTGAGAGTAATCTTTCGTGTGGTCAGTGTCAAATGCCTTGGAGAATTTGGCCACGATGGTCTAGTACTACATGTTACTACTGCTTCTATAGTACTTATAAGCTGTGTTTCGCATAATCAGTTTTGTTCTAAATCCATGCTAATTATCAGATATAGTGTTTGAAGTCTTTCCCCGTTCCATTATATGATGATGAATTACTTGCTCTATTATTTTGGAACTTATTGTATTCAGGAAAACAGGTCTATAATTTTCAGCTTCACTTTGTACACTTTCTTGTAATGGCTGAGATGTTTGCCATCCAGAAATCGGCAGGTCCCTGTCCTGTGTTACAAGTATATGATTGTTGGTAAATCTTTCCTAAGAATATTTCAATTATTATTAATTTTTGAGGTTGGTGGTTTTCGCTTTCAGATCAATGTCATCTATGACATCCCTTGGTGGACTTCAGTACTTGTGATGAGGCTAGAATTGGTTGCCAAAGAATGATCCAATATATTCTGTACTCTAGTTAATTCACTGAATATTTGTATAGGGTCGTTGACCTGTTTTCCATACTGTGTGTTGGCTTTGACATTTAGTGTTTTGCCAGTTTATAAGCTTATGGTTGTAATAGCCTCTTATTATTACATTTAATGCGCTTTCTAGATTTTTGATATCATCAAGTTTCTCAATATAATTTTTTTTCTGTCTGTCTGTCAAATAAGCCGACATATAATGGCTGACTACCTTGTATGTTGATTTTGCACCAATTTGTAGTAGGCAATATTTCTGGAGCAACTTAGTATTTATCTACAGAAAAGAATACTCCACCTTCAATTTTTTAAACGGGTTCTATGACTGATCTCTAAATATTTCACTGCTTGATATGGTACTATCTTTGTGTGATTCTGCTCATGATGATGATCAGTTTATCAGTTTATGTCGCTGATTAGACTTAAGAGAATTCACTATCACCAACTGTAATTTTTTATAGTGAATATAATAGTAATTTGTATTTGTTTATCTTCAGTTGAGTACTCGCCTGTTAATGTTATGAGATCCTCATCCTGAGACATGTCTGAGATAAGGCTTCAAAAGAGTTGCTGGTACTAAGACTCAGAAAGAAAAGCGGGACAAATTTTTGGTGGACTTAAGTAATCTGTCTCTTAAAGTAACAGTGATATATTGATTGTTGTAAATTTCTGTTCAGTTTTTTAAAAAAATGGTACGAGAATAACATGCATTGCCCCTGATTCTACTTACTTGAGCAGATGATACTACGTGTACTTCATGATTATTTCCAGAGCATGGTCTTTCTGGCACCAATACTTGGGAGTTCACTTTCGCTGGGTTGTTCTTTTAGTTCAATTTCTCTTCCGTTTCCTTATCGGGATCTAAACAGTATAAGACATACTTTCCAAAAGATGTAGTTTCGAGCGAAGTATCAAGTCGATTTTTTTAAGCTTTAATTGACGGAACATTTATAATGTTATCTTGTAGCCTATTATAAGATGTAATTCTAACTGTAAACCATTTCTCAAGTTGTTGTACATTTTTACCGGGTTTTCCATCGGAAAAATCCGGTTATTAAAATGGTGAAAATGGCTGGCGGCGGGCGGGCGGACGGGCGCTCGGCTGCCAAATGGGTACATCATTTGTCCGGAGCAAGTCTCCTACACTATTTGAGACAGGAAGTTTTTATTTTGCAGATCAGTTGTACATATATCAAAGGTGTGCATGGTATTTTGATTTTGATTTTTTGAAAATTAATGTCAAAAATATCAGTTGATGAACTTAGTCATTTTTACGTCAATTTTTTAACAATAGGGTATCCCGTTTGTCCGGAGCAAATCTCCTACACTATTTGAGATAGGAAGCTTTCATTTGCAGATCAGTTGGACATATATCAAAGGTGTGCATGGTACTTTGATTTTGGTTTTTGATAATTAATGTCAAAAATATCAGTTGTTAGATTAAACTTATTTTATTGTCAAATAATAATGACAAATGGATCGGACAAAAGTTATTCCAACTTATAAACGTCCTTTTCATATAATACATTTACAATACAATAGTGCATACATCAGCATATCAAATACATTATTGCTAATAATATAAAGATCGAAATAGTATTGTATTGAGTAAGATACAATAAGTTACAAATGAAATTAACTATAGCACAATTTAGTAATTTGTAAAAATAAATGAAGGTGAAAGAAAGAAACAAATTGTTTTGTGATCAACCTGTGATAAAACGACGGGTTTTCTTTATATACTGTTGTACACATAGAAAAATGTTTTGATTTTGTTCACCAGTCAACGAATCATTGCCAAAAAGCACAGTTTCAATATTAAATTCAGTAACATTTAGTCTTGTTCTAAGTTCTTCACGTGCCTCAGTATACAGAAAACATTCAAAAAAGAAGTGAATGGCATCTTCTAAAACATGTCCACATCTACATCCAGGGTCATTTACAATATTTACTCTAAAAAGATCAGCGTTTAAACTGCTTGACCGATGTCTTAATCTAGTGTGGATGATATTTAAAGTCCTGTTTCCAACTAAATAGTATTTTGGAGGTTTCATAATATTATTTTCTCTGATTAAGCAGTTTTTAAACCGACTAATAGTTGGCAAATTCCTGCACTGTTCACTTAATTGATTCCAAAGACCAATAGTTGAAGGAAAAAAAGAGTTAGAGAAAATTTGTAATCGAGAGCGAGGAGCATTAAATTCGAATTGAGATCTTAAGTTAAAAACGTTTTGACGAAGATAGGGAACAAGACAGTCAGATAGATAAATAGGACAGTGCCCATTATACGAATTTTATAAAAAAGATTTAATTTCCTTCTTTTTCGACGAGTCTGTAATGTTTCCCAACCAGTTTCAAAATATAAGGATTCTATACTAGCAAATTTAGGCAGGCCAGTAACAATTCTGGCAGCTTCGTGTTGGACTTGGTCCACCTTTTGGGTGTCTTGCAACGTGCATCCATCCCAAAGTTCACAAGAATACTCCAGTAAAGGCAAGATGTAAGTAAAGTAAATATTTTCTAAATTTTGACGGCTAAGGCTAAATTTAAATTTTCGTAAAACCGATAACTGATTTGATGCACTTTTTAAGATATTATCAATATGGAAAGTCCATTTACAATTTGATGAAAAGTTAACACCTAAGTGCTTATGATTATTGACAAATGTCACAGTTTCGTTATTGAAAATAATATTTGGCTTGTTGGCCGGTTGAACACTAGAGAAAAGGACACATTCCGTCTTCTTGGGATTGAAGTCGACTAACCAGGTTCTTGACCAAGTATATACTTTATCAAGGTCTGAATTAAGTTTTCGTTCTATTTCAGAGACGTTGTGAGATGCATACGATAATGATGTGTCGTCTGCAAATAACCGAGACATACTTTCAGTATTATCAACAATATCATTAANAGGGCAAAATTTTCTAGTCTATTGCCCCAATATGCATTATATAACTGTTTTATTACCTTATTAAATTATTTTAGCAAAAGCATATCTCATGCAAGCAAAGAGAGGTTGTTTTCATGACAAATAAGATTTTAATCAAAACTGGGCCAAGAGAAGTTGTTTTCACGACAAATCAAATTTTATTCAAAATTTGGCAAAGAGAAGTTGTTTTCATGGCAAATTAAATTTCATTCAAAACTGGTCAAAGTTTTACTTTACATGTTTTCATGAAATGCATTTAAACTTCTGAGTTCTAATGACATAAATTTTGAACAGGTGAAATCAAACTTTGGTCAAATTAACAAGAAATGAAACTTTAAAGCGAATATGTTAAGATTAACATGGAAATTAAGTATTAAAAAAAACCTATCCTTGTTTTCCAGAATATTGCGGGCAATAGTTTTTGTAAAATTCCCCGGGGGCAATAGTTTTTGTAAAATTTCCCCGGGCAATAGATCACTGACTTTTCGCCCGGGATTCACAAGAATTAATCCTCCAATAAGAAATCGGGGCATTTTTTGAAAAAATAGCGAAAACTAATGCATTTCTTTTATAATGGGAAAATAATTTTTAAGGTAATAATGCAGGATATTTTACCATTACTTAAAATTTTTACTAATTTCCAATATCCCTTCGAGTTATTAGACTTATTCTTATCAAGTAAGTCATTAGCGTTGATAAAAAATTGCTCACGTGCATATTTGACCATATTATTGACTTTATTACGTTGAGCTTTATATTTCATAAATAAAAAGTTGGTCGATTACTTTGTTTTATTTGCTTATGTAATCTATCTCTGATTCGCATTTCCTTGCGTATCGAGGAGGTAAACCACGGCTTGTCGTTTGGTCTCACTGTTACAATTTTAGTTGGGATATGTTTTTTCCCCATTTCAATGTACTTTTCAGAAAATCTTGACGTCATTTCATCAATACTCCTAGAACTCAATAAAAATGTTTCCCAGTCAAATTGAGCAATTTCAAAATTTAAGCTTTCAAAGTCACCATGTTTATACAGCCACATTTCTCTTTGGTAATTTGCATTTAATTCAAATGGAATTCGAACAGAGACATTAGTTGCATCATGATCACTTTTATTTCTATCAACATTTACAACTTCAGCAAAAGTTATTTCACATTCATCGGAGAAGATAACAGGATCTAACAAGGTATTCAAGCGAGTTGGTTCGGTAATACAATTTTCAAGATTAAGGATTTCCATAATATTCATACCCCAAAGTGATTATTTATCAACAAACTTGTTCTCGTCTTGATATAGCTGAAATATTGCTGAGTAGACGTTAAACAATATTCAATCAATCAATCCATAATATTCTTTAAACGATGGTTGTGGTCGACAAGGAGATCAACATTTAGATCACCCGTAATTACAATTCGAGAACTAATATCTAATGCCTTTTCGATAGATGAATGGAAATTATCCCAGAAAGGATTTACAGACCCCGGTGCTCTGTAAACACAGCAAATCAAAATTTTATATCCACTAATTTTAATTTCCAACCAAATTAATTCGCCATTTGCAAACTCTAAATCATATCTGCGTATTACGGATAGTTCGTCTGAAATATAAATCAAAACACCACCCCCAAAGTAATTCCGATCATTTCGATGTGGATTGCTATAGCCATGAATTGAAATTTCACTACAGCTAACCTTATAATCTAAGTGACTTTCGGTTATACAAACTATTGAGGACCCGTGACTTATTGTTTCTAAATAATCAATTTTATTTCTAACACTTCTGGCGTTCCAGTGAAATATTGTTAGGTCTCCTACCATTACATTTGGTCCTGGATTTCTTTCAACATCATTACTAAGTAAAATTAATTGCATAAGCAAAAACGTAAATGAAATATTTTGAGAAAATGGTTCACATAAACAACTAGAGGCAATTTTTGGGAAATTCTTCATTGCTTTATATAGAAATATAAACATCATAATAAATATATATTGCGAGAGAGTTACACGATGGAAGTGCAGCTTTCTGGCAACTGGTCTACTTCTGAAATAAAATATGCCTATTGCCATTCTATAATTTGCGATATCATTACCCATTTTCAAAAATGAAATAAGCAAACAACAATTTTGGGCAATAGGCATACTTTTTGTGCACAACAGTAATGATCACAAACAATGAGTCAATAAGAGAAAGACAAACTACAAAAAATAAATAATAAACCAAAACAAGAACATATATACACATTTCACACCTGGGCATTGCTTTATATATCTAATGCCGGTGTGGATTCCTGCATGGAATTAATTTCTTATAATCACTATATAATTATTTCGCTAATAGCATAATAAAATGTTATCATACCTTAATAAATCTAGGCCAAAATAATTCTACATTTTAGGACAAAGAGGGCGCGATGGCTCTACTAGATTGGCCACAATCCAGAACAAAACGGTGCCTACCTAGTAATAAGTTATTGGGGTATTAATCGAAATTGAATTTTGAAATACAAGAAATGCCGTGAGCATGTTACGCCGTTATGTCGAGTACAGAACAACGCTCACGTGATTCAAAATAGAAGGAACTTAACTTCCACATACACAAAAGTAATAATAATAATAGAACAAATGAATCTATTGATATCTTAAAATTGGAAGATTCATATCTCAACATCGTATTATTACGATGAGAAAATAATAATAAGTGAATTTATACAGATGAGAAAATTTAATCCCAGAANAAAAATCAGGTAAGTCTCTTCAAAGTTAACGTCGACTAGATTCTTAGCATAAATCATAAATACACATCAGTTGTTAAACTTAGTCATTTTTACGTCAATTTTTAACAATAGGATAGCCCGTTTGTCCGGAGCAAATCTCCTACACTATTTGAGACAGGAAGTTTTTATTTTGCAGATCAATTGTCCATATATTTAAGATGTGCATGGTACTTTGATTTTGATTTTTGATAATTAATGTCAAAAATATCACAGTTGTTGAACATTTCTACGTCAAATTTTTAACAATAGGGTACCCCCCTCTTTGTCCTGAGAAAATCTACAGTATTTGAGACAGGAAGATTTTATTTTATATCAGTTGTAAATATATCAAAGGTGCGCATGATACTTTGATTTTGATTTTTGGTAATTAATGTAAAAAATATCAGTTGTTGAACTTAGTCATTTTTACGTCAAAAGGGTCAACCCATGTGTAAGATATACTGTCCATGTAAAAGAAAATCCGGTTTGCTGTCACATTAACAGCTTTCCTCTTGTTTACTTTTGGTTCTCCGATTTACCTCAGGTTCACCAAGTCATAATTAATTTTTATCATGAGCTGGTTTCTTGATCATATTTTCCACACATTCAAGCTTCATTATACCATTGTTTGTCGTTTGACTGTGACTAGTGATATTGACTTTGATATAGGTTGCTGCTGGGATTTATCAACCTGAAAAAA
>MJUU01030483.1:0-36604 GCA_002080025.1 Modiolus philippinarum
AGATAAATTCCAAAAAAATGTTTACTTATTCTGTTTTTCATGTTGTGGAGCAGCCACATATGGAATTAGATTCAAGCTCCATCAAAGAGCCTTCACTAACACACCAAAGATACACATAACTATGTACAGCACAATGAACACATGATAAGAAAATCTTTATTTTACATTTCCTTATAATATCAGATACTAGAGTGCAGTTGTGAAATTTATTACTGCAAACACTTATAAATATGAAATTTATTTTTGTAAAGAAACATGATAAGAAAATGACAATGAATTTTAGATAAAATTTGATATACTGTTATGAAAAAATGATGACTATTTTTGATGAAAAAAAATAAGATTAGTGAACTATGAAATTAAAGGGAGATAATTTACAAAAAAGTGCCCAATAAAATGGGATGAATGCTGTAGAAAACTCTACGACATTCAGCCCATTATTTGTATATGTTACAGTTAAAATGATATTGAAAAGCTACAGTATTTTTACAATAAACATACATACATGTATATATTTTAAATTTGAAGTTTTGAATAAAAGATCAAAGACTCGGGTGGGGTAGTCATCTTTTTTTTTAACTTGAAAAGATAACATGAGATAATTGAAACTGAATAAGTATATTATTTTCATAGCCTTTAATATTCAATCAACCAGTAAGTAATATGAATTTAGTGTTGAATGTTATAGTATCAAGGTATCTCTGTTAAATATTCATCAAATTTCATCAAAACTTTTGTCTAAATAAACACTTCTATCATAATATGGCAAAATACAGTAAATTAGCTTAAGTTTTTATTCATGTTATATCCCAGTGGGGGGTACTCCAATATTTTTTCCGTACATAGGCTGGATTTTTGAAAATATTTATACCCCCAAAAATACCATTATTTTGAAACATACCCCAAAAATACCACACTTTAAAAAAAACACCCCAAAATACCTCACTTTTCCAAGAACCCTATAAAAATACCTCACTTTTCAAAGAACCCCCAAAAATACCCCTTTTTTTTAATATACCCCAAAAAAATACAAAACAATTGCTGAGAAGAGAAAAAATAATGCATTAACCATCTATTATCTATAACACAGAGAAGATAAAACAAGGTATTTGAAAAGATTGTCAAAACATTTTAGCAATTATACCCAAAAAATATCAGCATTTTTATAACCCCCCCCCAAAAAAAAATACCTTTATGTTTTTCACACCCCAAAAAATATATTGATTTTTTTGTGACCCATAAAAATATTAAAAATGAAAAAAATGACACAAAAATTAGTCCCAGCCTCGTCAAATAATTTGTGTACCCCCCTGGGTGTTATATATTACATGTCATGTACCTGTATTATGTATTTCAAACAAACTATGCATGGCCCCAAAATTGCAGCCTCTCTAGCAAACAGTACAATGGCTCGATAAGAAAGTCCATAAAAATAGTTGTATGCCTGCCTTATTATTTAACATAAATTTCTTAAAAATACACAATATAAGGATGCGGTTTGTAACATTTTAACATCAAAAACTCATAAATATTAAACTTATTTTTGTAAAGAAACATGATAAGAAAATGATTATAACTTTTAAACAAAATTTGATGTATTCTTATGAAAAATTGATGACTATTTTTGTTAAAAAAATAAGATTAGTGAACTATGGTAATTTAAGGGAGATAATTTACGAAAAGTGTTAAAGAAAAGGAGATGAATGCCATAGAAAAATCTACAACATCCATCCTATTATGTGTATACATACGTTACAGTTAAGCTACATTAATTTGTCTTCTTTTTATTTCTTTATAATAAACAGGGGGAGGAAGTAATTCAAACTGTATTGGAAGATAATTTCCTTATATTTTTAATATTGAATAAGCCATTAAGTTATATTACTTAGTGCTTAACATCATAGTATACATTGTACATCATTGATAAGCAGAGTATTTTTTGTTTAAACAAGACATTTTTATTCATCCAACAAAATTTATAAATTCTGTTTTTTGAGAAAAAATTGCAAAATATTTGCAGCTATTTCAGAGTCTTATTATTAGACAGTATAATATTAATAAATAACTGTTGTAGACAGGTATCACTATTTTAACATTTCTAATATATATCTAGTTAAAGGGCGCAGTTGTATAAAAATTGACAGCAAAAAAACATAATTACGAAAATTGTTGCATTAAACGAATATAATTGCAAAATAATCATTAATTTTTTACAAAGTTTCATGTACTCTTCTGAATAATTGATGATCATTTTTGATGCAAAAATTAGATAAGTGAATTTTATGAATTAAAGGGAGATAATTTACAAAACTTGTAAAAAAAATGGGATGAATGTCGCAGAAAACTCTACGACATCCATCCCATGATTTATAGAATTTAATATTGAAATAAAAATGGATTACTATTTCAGAGGTAACAATAAGATATGTGAAAGTTTTGAATTAAATGGATATAAATCACAAAATTACAACAAAATGGAATTCATTTCACATGTGAAAGTTAAAATTGTATTTTGGTCATTTACATGTAAAATGTATTGTATTGATGCCTGTCTAGCACAGTGTATTTTATGTATTGTCTGATATCGGGGTTTCAAATGAGACCATGCAGGCATGCAAGTGACAGTTTTTTACTTTTTACTCTTCTTATTTTTTGTACAGTTTGGACACCTCCACTTAGCAGTTTGTTTTTTTAAAAAAAACTTCATTTCCAGTAATTGCAACACATTTGTAGTGATACCACTTATTGCAGTAATCACACCCAATACTCTGTTCTTCAAACTAGTAGGGTTTTCCATAATTTCTCCCTCACAAATTGAACAAAAATATGTTTCATCATTATCATTCTCATCATTATCTTCACATTCCTCATTCTTTCTTTTTGATACTTGTTTCTTTCCACGTTTTTCTCCCAGAGCTTGTACTTTTGAACGTAAGGACTGCTTCTTTTTCTTAGGTATTGAACTTTTAAATCTGCGCAATGCATTAGATAGTACAGTTTTCACATAAAAATTAACGATCAATTCATATAGGTCAAGAACCAAAGCAACACATATCTCATTTGCGTCATCATTTTCAGAATTTTCAATTTCATCTTGAGCAAATATATTTCACCACTGTTGGATAAGCTTTTCATTCCCTAAATTTTTAGATCTACTTTTTTCGTGAATAGTGTTGCCATATACGTGGAAACGTTTATTTGTAGTTTGGTATATGCACTCTGTATTTAAGCTTAAGAAGAAGCTAAATACCTCATCTGAAACATGAAACAAATGCTTTCCTTCGGCTTGTCTATATTCAATTTCATTTAAACTTTGCTGGTATTTGGAAGAAGTTGTTGCTTCTTCTTCTGTTATTCTTAGTTTTGATAGGATTTGTTGTTTCTTATAGCTTATTTTCGACTCTAATTGTGCTTTTTTTCCCTTAGAATGAAGTTTGTTTGTGACGTTTGAGTGCAGATACTTTATACCTGTAAAAATGCATCCACCAGCTAGATATCTGACCTTGCTCAATGTTGCAGCAGCAACTTGCCCCTCTTCCTGGTCATTCTCCATATCATCACCGTCTTCAAGCTCCAAAAGTTTTGCTCTTTGAGCAATTTCGGAATTTAAAACCCCAAAAAATAATTTTGTTGACATTCTGTTTTGTTCACATTTTGATTTGTCTAATATTCTTTTAAATAGTGATATATGAATTTCACTTCCAAGATATTCCCCTACATCTTTGTATATCTTATTGAAGTCATTGGACTTCAGTGATTTACGATGCCTTTTGAGGAGGTCAACTTCTTTGGTATAATGATAAAATGAAAGTGTTTTTTAAATTTTCTTTCATTATTTCTGACTGATTTTCCTTATGTTGCTCAATGAAGATTTAAATAGAAAAAGGACACTCTTTGGGTTCTATTTGGTCGGAAAAATTTTCATGATCCTGATAATCACCATCATTGCTGTCCTGATTATGATCGTTATCATTTTCATCTGATTTATCAGTATCAAAAGAATCATTGACATAAAGTTGACAACATTTCAAATCAGTAGCCGGCCTACTGCTTTCTTCCATATAAAAATCATACACATCTTGAGGGTGCTTCAGCCGTGCTGCATTATGATTATAATTAACAACTCTAAGGCCTTCGGTAGTACGCGCCCTACCGATGGCCACACCCATCTGCCCTGGAGCAAAAAACGAAAAGCAATCCACTTCAAGAAAGTCAATAGTTTGACCTTGTGCTCTATGAACAGTAATAGCATATGCTAGCTTTATTGGGAATTGCGTACGAGATGCTAGTATTGTTTGGGTTTTCGGACAAAATTCCTCAAAAACACATTTTTGTACATTAACCAAACTTCCGTCCAAATTCACAACAACTCGATCATTCTCTAAAGAATGAACGGTGCCCATGCACCCATTAAATAGATGACTGCTTATATTTCTAATTAAAATAATAGGGGCTTCAACTTTCAAAGTAAGTACTTTGCTTGCGACAGATTTCAACAACAGCTTTTTGTTTCCAGTGTCTTCAGCTTTATAGTGTTAAGAAGGCCCTTCAATATTTCTGTGCAGTTCCTCAATGTTCATATAGTCAACATCAAAATTTGTCCCAAATAAATACTTAATATCTTGATTCTGTGGTAAAGGTCTGTCCAGATTTTTCAAGAATACTTCTGTTTCCTCAGATGGATTTCCATCACACAGTTGATTGATTGCTTCAATAAGCTGTTTGTCATTTTGACGAATAACCTGGAAAAAATATTATGTAGATAAACATGTGCTGGAAATCTGATTGAGCAAAGAGGTTATTTTTAGCCGAGTTGCGACGAAGTCGAACTCGGCTTATAATTTGATGAATGGTGTCTGGGCGTCCGGGCGTCAACTTTTGGTTTCCGCACGATATCTTGAGAACCACATGTCATATGCATATGAAACTTTGCACAGACATGAGTAGAGGAAGATCCCTGTTGATTTTGGGGTTTGTGTGACAAAGGTCAAGGTCACAAATTCTAAAAATAGAACAAAAATTTGACTTATTCGTTTCCACACAATGTCTCCAGAACCACATTACACATCAAAATGAAACTTGGCATAGACATTAGTTATGATTAGAGGAGGAACCCTATCGATTTTGAGGTCTGTGCAACAAAGGTCAAGGTCACAACTTCTAAAAATGTAACAAAAATTAAACAGTTCAATAAAGCCTAAAATCACATGTTCGGTATTATTTGACAACAAAAACTGCTAAAAAAATTTTATTGTTCATACAAAAGTAGTTTTTATACTGCTAGATCATTTAAATTCATTTTATAGTTCTAATTATGTTCACCAACACACTTTTTTTGGGTGTCAATAACTTAAAAATTAGGTTGAATGAAAAGTCAGAATTAAAAAAAAGGAGGTAATAAAACTAAGGGAGGTAATTAATTTAATATGAAGAAGTACTCAATATTACTAAAAGTTTTTTTTTGCAATGTCAAGTAAAAATAAAATCTTAGATGAAAAAAAAACTACATTTGTGTATTCTGATTTTTTGTAAATTATTGATTTCAGCAGTACATATTACCTCAAGTATAAGGGGAACCCCTGCTCAATTTTTTTTTGAATGGTGGTCTGAAATGGGTTGTAATGGATAGTGGAGCCTTCAGTTGCAATGGAAACCAAACCAGAACACTGAATCTTTGGAAAAAAGTGTTCTGCTACATATTTTCCGTAACAATATAAATTAGATTTTAAGGGGAACCCTTTTTTTTTGAATGGTGGTCTGAAATGTGTTTTAATGGATAATGGAGCTTTCAGTTGCCATGGAAACTGAACCAGAAGATTGAATCTTAGAAAAACAGTATTCTTCTACATATTTTTTCTTGCAATTTTAGATATTTGTATAAAGGGGAACCCCTGCCAAATCTTTATTTTGAAAGGGGGACTTGGAATATTTTAAAACTAATTTCAGCAATATGTATAACCTGGATTATAAGGGGAACCCCTGCCCAATTTTTTTTTGGATGGTGGTCTGAAATGGGTTTTAATGGATAGTGGAGCTTTTAGTTGCCGTGGAAACCAAACCAGAACACTGAATCTTTCAAAAAAGAATTCTGCTTCACAATTTCAGAAATATGTATAAACTAGATTATAAGGGGAACTTCTGCCATTTTTTTTAAAAAGGGGGGGGCTTGGAATGTTTTGATGTCAGCAATATGTATGTAACCTGGATTATAACGGGAACCCCTGCCCAATTTTTTTTTTCAGAGGTGGTCTGAAATAAGTTGCAATGGAAAGTGGAGATTTTGGTTGCTATGTATACCAAACAAGAAAACTGAGAAAAAAGGTATTCTGATACACACTTTCAATTTCAGCAATAATAAAATAAAAAACTAGATTTTAAGGGAGAACCCCTGCCCAAATTTTTTTTTTTGGAAAGGAACTTGGAATGTTTTGACTTTTAGTCAAGTTAGGACAAGGTCAAACTTCCGCAAAAGTTCCATTATAAATCTCTGATTGAAATAAAAGAATTTAACGGTATATGCTGAATTGCAACTATTTGCCTATCCGATGATGTACTTATGAAAATAACAAATGTTCGCAACTCGGCTTTCGCACTTTTGGTGCGTTTTCTGATTTTTTTCATAATAAAAATATAATATAGACTATATAGGACATATGCTGTCAAGGTTTTTTTTTAACAATAAGTGAATTGGCCTGGCTACAGCACTTGTGAATACATGTATTATAAGATGAAACATCAAAGAATTTTTCAAGAGACGTTATCGTGTATTTAAAATTGTGAAATAGTTAAAACAGGAAAACAGACTACTGCTACTCCTACGAAACAACATGTAACATAATGCCACAACCTAAATACATTACGCATGCAACAATAAAAGGCTAGGAACAACAACTGTACTACTATTACTTCTACAAAACAACATGTAACATAATGCCACAACCTAAATACATTAAGCATGCAACATAAAGAAAAGTACATTTGACTGGTCCCCTGTTGGATTCGAACCAACCTACAAAAAAGTATTCTCCACAGACGAAGACTGTTTAATGTACCTATTGTAAAAATATCATGCAAATAAAAACAAAAATTATAAAAGCACAAAAAGCATTAGGAAAGGCTAGGAACAAAAAATTGTACTACTATTATTACTACAAAAATGCCATCACCTAAATACATTACGCATGCAACAATAAAAGGCTAGGAACAACAACTGTACTACTATTACTTCTACAAAACAACATGTAACATAATGCCACAACCTAAATACATTAAGCATGCAACATAAAGAAAAGTACATTTGACTGGTCCCCTGTTGGATTCGAACCAACCTACAAAAAAGTATTCTCCACAGAGGAAGACTGTTTAATCTACCTGTTGTAAAAATATTATGCAAATGAAAACAAAAATTATAATGCAAATAAAAACAAAAATTATATAAGCACAAAAAGCATTAGGAAAGGCTAGGAACAAAAAAAATGTACTACTATTATTACTACAAAATAACATGTAACACAATGCCATCACCTAATGCATTACGCATGCAACAATAAAAGGCTAGGAACAACAACTGTACTACTATTACTTCTACAAAACAACATGTAACATAATTCCACAACCTAAATACATTAAGCATGCAACATAAAGAAAAGTACATTTGACTGGTCCCCTGTTGGATTCGAACCAACCTACAAAAAAGTATTCTCCACAGACGAAGACTGTTTAATGTACCTATTGTAAAAATATTATGCAAATAAAAACAAAAATTATAAAAGCACAAAAAGCATTAGGAACGGCTAGAAATAAAAAATTGTACTACTATTATTACTACAAAACAACATGTAACACAATGCCATAACCTAAATACACTACGCATGCAACAATAAAAGGCTAGGAACAAAAACTGAATTGCTACTACTTAAAGCAAAACAATATTCTTATTTTCTATTTGGAATGCCAACAATATGATCACTGTTGTTAAAGAACAGTATGTTGGTCTCGAACAAATCTACAAAAAAGTAATCACAAAGGTGAAAGTTATGCTAAAATTTCATAAAGTTATCATGTGTAGTTGCTGAGAAATGAACATGAAATCAAAATTTGACCAAAGTCAGTCAAGCATAGAATGTAGGTCATGGACACCTAATTGTAGGTTCTTTGGATAGTACTCATAAAGGTGAATATAATGATACATTTTCATAAAGTTATCATGTATAGTTGGTGAAAAGTGGACATGAATGCCAAATTTAACCAAAGTCTCTCAAGCATGGAATGTAGGTCATGGACACCAAATTGTTGGTCCTTTGGATAGTACTTATAAAGGTGAATGTTATGATACAATCTCATAAAGTTATCATGTATAGTTGGTGAAAAATGAACATGGAATCAAAATTTAACCAAAGTCACTCAAGCATGGAATGTAGGCCATGGACACCAAATTGTTGGTCCTTTGGGTAGTAGTCATAAAGGTGAATGTTATGATACAATTTCATAAAGTTACCATGTATAGTTGGTGAATTTAGCATTTTTAGTGGTGAATCATCTTTAAAAGTTAATGTACTTACATTTCTAAAATTATGTATGTATCGTTTTGTTATGATCATTGAGGTATTAAAAAGTTCTAGCTGTCTTTACTTTTTTTCCAAGGAACTTAATATTGTTCACAATGCACAATTATATTTATCCCAATGTTATCTACCTGTTTAAAATTGAAATGATAAGGGAAACTATTTTTGAATGCATCACTGCTAAAACAATAGCTGCCATCGTCGTCGTATCTATGGTTTGGCACTGGAGGGAGTTGTTTGAAGTCTCCACTACTTGCAATAACCTGAAGAATATTTAATACATTCAACTCTTATTATCTCAAATAAATCTATGTCTAAAATTATGTTCGTTAGTGATGTATCGATTAATCGAAAGAAATAATCCAAATGGGCTACCGATGCTACTAATCGATTATGAAAATCAATAATCGATTAATCGGGAAACAATGAAGACCAATTTTCCTTTACTAATGGATGTAATTGTATAATTTTCAACAAAATAGATTTTTATACTGCTTTTTCCTCAAACTGCAGCTCTTTAACGTGTGTTCAAATACCACGTTTTGAACTACAGTTATGAAGGTTATTTAGAAAAATCATTTTGAATAATGTTTATTTGGCTTTTTTGGTGAAATTGTGAAATCTGATTATTATCGATTAATAATCGATTATCTGATTATATCCGATGATGGATTATGAAATATTTCCGATTCCCCAACACTACCGTTCGTGTCTATGTCCCTGAAATATCCGTTTTGTCTAACGCATCAGTTTTGATGGCTGTTCACAATATTCCATCATTGGTTGACTCTATGACAAATTCACAAATCAATATTTGACAAAAAGATATAGAGTAAATGCACTTGAGACTAATAAAACAAGCAAACTCCAACTATATAATAAATTTACATGAACTGGATGGATACCCCCGTTCCCTCTTTGACGATAAAAACAAATTTGAATTATCTGCCCTTGATGGGATCAGATACTAATCATATTTCTTCATGCACTTCTGTATATAATGTCCTTCCTTTTTGTAAAGTTTCAACAAAATCCTTCAGGAGGGTGAAAGGGGAGTTGCGCTTATGAATTTTTACCCACCCCCTTTTGCAATTTTTTCAACAAAACTCAAATTATCTCCCCTTTAAAATTTTGGATGGCAACTGTATTTTTTCATTCACATCTGCATATGATGCACGCGTGTCCTTCCTTTGTGTAAAGTTTCAACAAAATCCTTCAAGTGGTTTAAGAGGAGTTGCGCTTACAAGGAAAATATGGAAAGACGGGCGGAAGTATGGACAGAGACAGACAGACAGGGTGATTCGGAAATCACTTATCCTGATCTTGAAATCATATTTTATGCATACCTGAAGACCACAAAAGTATCTGATTTTATTTCGGACTAATCTGCAAACAAGCTCAACCTTCTCAAAAACAGATTTTGACAGCATCCCAATCTCATCAATCACAAGGCAATTTCATCTTTGGTCATTCGACCGTCTCTTATTCCGGACCAGTGGTGCAGTGTAGTGACATCATGCTGTAATTGATGACTGGCAACTCCAGTTTTGGAAGTGACAGCTACCTGATCCTGTCCATATACTGGACATAACCATGGTGGATCCGCCACTTTGGAATAGTGGAATTCTCCCTGTGTAAATAAACAACATGTATACTAAGCTAATCTTTTTGTTTTTTTTAATTCATTTTAATTAATTTTGAAGGGTGGAGATCCATCTAAAACGATTTGTTTTTTGCATTTTTATCTGTTTCTGTTCATTTTTGTCATTTTAAAGGACTTGCATTACAATAGAAATAAAAGCTTATGTATTTGAGAGTTGTTGCCTTTAATCTTGAATTTGATGATAAAAATACCAGTTAAATGGCACCACTATGCGTAGCCAGATAAAACTGTATTTTTTTCTCATGAAATCCATGATGATGGCGACAACTACTATTATTAATTCTTTTCATTAAATGCCTGTTCCAAGTTCAGCCATTCCGAATTCCAACAGTTATTAATGTCTTAATTGGGGAGTTTTGCTCTGTGTTAACAGTCATTGTATGGATTTCTTGTCATCTCGCATACATAATTTTATAGTTATTTTAGGCATTTGTTCAATATCTGTTAGTCCTTCTCTTATTTCCAACATTATGAATAAAAATATGGCCATACTAGTGCATGAGAGTCAACTGATCTATTCAAATGTGTTTTATGTATATAGTGAATGAAAAGGGATTATCATAAAACTTTAACACAAGGTCCTCTGTCACAAAATGAAGCCTTTTTTGAATAATGAAATTCTGGCCCCACCCGTTTCAAAATTAGGGGCCAAAAAGGGCCAATTTTGGCGTTTTCACATATATGGTTACAGAAATTTGATTTTGTTGTCAGATTTTGTTACGCTTTATTTCATTGTGTTGTTTATTAAATTAAGCATCTGTTATATATGGCAACGGATTTTAGCTAGCATTTATCGTGTTTTCGATAAACATGTGGCCAAAAAGAAAATAGGGGTCATCGAGCAAAATTTTGTAAGACATTGAAATGTATAAAACTAGAGGATTTTGAAAGTCTCCGTGAAATTTCAAAATCTGACAAGCAAACCTCCTTAAATACAATTCATGCAAAATCTTCAAACATATTTACCATACAGTTTTTGACATAAGGATCACCAAATACGGCTACTTTCAAAAATCTGGCGGAAATTTATATATGTATGTAAAAATACGCTGGCATGTAAAAGTCTACATGTAAATTGGTCTTAAGCAGTATTTCTTTTAATTAAATAAAAATGTTCATGATAACATTTGACCTTTTTATTTATTTTCTAGGTTAGCTGTTCACTATCAAATTAAAAGTGGATATCAAGAAAAACTTGGAAATATCATCAGCAGTCTTGAAAATCAATTTAATGGGAGACTTTTAGTACCAACTAAAGATGTTATTGCAAAAGTTGTTACAAACATATTTCCAGATGTGAGCAAATCAATTAAATACAGTGGAGTATCTAAATATACTGTTTACAATTTATTACCAAACTTAGCATCAACACCAGTCAATTATGAAGATGTAGCAAAACTGACAAAGCCAGAACATTGTACTTTGAATTTTACAAATGGTGGAACAATCCAATATGATTTTCCTTCAGAATACATGATAGATGGAACAGCAATAATTAATCATATAATATTTCATCCAAATAATTTATGTACTGTTAAGGTGTTCAATAAAGAATTTCCATTAGATTTTTCTATATGTCTAAATCAGTTTACTTTGGATGGACTTGTGCATATAATTCAGAGTTTGAAAATTTGCAGAGGAGTTAATGTGCAAGATAAGTCAAAATCAGAAACATGGTTTAACTTGATAAGCAATGTAAGTGAGCAGAGAATAAGATCAAAGTAATGTAAAACCTTACTAGCATTGAACACAAATGGCATGTGTTCATCATTATTTAGAATGCGGCGAAAAAGAAAACAGGACCAAGATAAGGAGAACAAACCAAAAAATGAAAAATTAGGAAATGTCATAAAATCTAATGCGCAGCCACTACAATCTATTGAAAACAAAAACACTAATAACCAGAAAATTACAGATGAAAAGTATGCAATTCATGATGATGATTGTGTAATTCTTGATGAAAATGATGATACAGATATGGAACAAATTTTCAACATTATTTTAAAGAAAGGAATACCAGAAAATTTTATATTATTATTTCAATCTCAAATAAAGAACTCCCAAAAAGGTCTTGACTGCAGACAACGTAGATGGAATCCCCAAGTTATAAGTGTCTGCTTATCACTATACTGTAGATCACCACAGGCATATAAGGATCTTAATGCATTAGGGATGCTCATTCTTCCATCTAAGCGTCTCTTACAATATTATAAAAACGGTGTTAAACAATCACCTGGCATTGTTGAGAAAAATTTTCAATGGATGAAAAAAGAGGCCCATAGGCAAAACATAAGTGAACATGGTACACACGGTGGCCTACTTATAGATGAGATGCAAATCCAGGACGACTTACAATTTGTAAGAATGAAGGATGTATGGACACTTGTAGGAAGTGTTGATATGGGGGAGGTGAATAATAACATAGACAGATTAATTAATGGATATCAAATTCATATGGCAACTCATTGTTTGCAGTATGTTTTTCGAGGTTTTGGAGGCTTTAGATGGCCAGTAGCATACTATGGATCTGAAACAGCATGTGCATACCAACTATTTAATACATTTTGGGATGTTGTTTCAAAATTACATGGATATGGATTTCATATTGACTATGTCAATTTGGATGGCGCAACAACGAATAGACTTTCAATGTCCATGATGTCTTCCTATAATCTGAGAGAGGCAAATTTTATAGTTCCAGATATATTTGACCTTGACCATAAGATATGTCTAATCCAAGATATAAAACATACTCTAAAAAAAATAAGAAACAACATTAATTCCAGTAAACCAGAGCAAAAATCTAGCCTAGGACGTTACCTTGTAAAAAATTCAACTCCCATTTTATGGAAACATTGGGAAGAGGCATACAAGTTTAACACAAAAGATGGATTACCTATTCATAAGAACTTATCAGAAGAGCATATTGTTCTAACTCCTGTCACCAAAATGAGAAACAAATTAGCATGTGATGTTTTGGATAAAGAGATGTTATATCTCATAAAATCTTATCAAAATACTGTTGAGAAACCTGAACAACAATCATCTACCATTGATGTACTTGAAAACACATCAATTCTTGTCGAAATAGTTCATGATAAAAGACCGGTTGTTGCTTTGTCAGATAATAGGTTGAGCAAATTAAGAGAGTTCTTGTATTCTTCACTGCATGGGAGGAAGAAATTAAAAAAAATAAATCCTATAACATAGCAAAAAATCTTATGACAGTTGAAACAAGAGACGACCTTCATTCCAGTATACAAGGATTTATCAGTTTATGTGAACTGAATGTGGGTAAGGGAAAAAGCATAAATCCATGTTTCACCAATTCTGACTTAATTGAAAATCATTTTTGTCAACAACGTGGCGTAAGGAATGGACTTAACACCAACCCCACACTGGCACAGATTGGTCAAACTCAAACTGCCATATGTTTAAGCCAAACAACAGTTTCTGCTAAAAGCAACTCAGGAACATCTGCATCTTATTATGAAGCAACAACACCATGCCCTCTGAATCCTCTGCAGAACAAATCAAAGAAAAAAAATACTTGTTAAGCCATTATGAAATAATTCTTAGATTTTCATCCATTTTTTAGCTCACCTGGCTATGTCAGGGTGAGCTATTGCCATCACTTTGCGTCCATCATCTGTCCGTCCTTAGCTCACTTTCAAAAATCTTCTCCTCTGAAACCACTGGACAAAACTTAACTGAATCATCAGTAGGGTATCTAGTTTCAAATTTGTTACTTTTATTGTCGCAGAATGAAAAACATGGCCGCCGTTGCTAAAAATATAACATAGCGGTAAATTGCAGTTGTTGGCTAATAACTTGAAAACTGTTACAGATATAAAAAATCTGACATGGGGTAAAATTTTTTAGAATGACAAGATCTACCTACCCTGAAATTTTAATGCAAATCCAAAAACCCATGTAGGAGTTATTGCCTTTTTTCCAAAATTTTTATATCATTCATCTTCTATTTCGAAAAACTAGAAAAGATAGAGGTCAAGTTTGTATTGATCAAATGTTTTATCATGTCAAGATCTACCGCCCATTCAATTTTGCAGAAAATCTTGAAACCCATGTAGCAGTTTTTGCAATTTATTCATCAAAATTTTTCTATTTTTGCATACTCTGTCTTCTATTTCGAAAATTATAAAAGATAGAGGTAAAGTGTAAATTGATAAAATGTTTACCATGTGAAGATCTACCTACTCTTCATTTCTGAAGGAATTCTGAAACCCATTTAGGAGTTTTTGCCCATTGTTTATCAATATTTTTTTTTCAATTTTTTAAATACTTTGTTTTCTATTTAGAAAACAATAAAAGATAGAGGTTAAGTGTTAATCAATAAAACATTTGCCATGTAAGAGTAATTGTTCTTTGTTCTCCAAAATGTTGCAACTTAGACAACCGAAACAAACTTGACTACAATAGGTCCTTTGGGGCTCCTTTTTCAAATTTTTGCCTATAACAGGCTGATGGCATTCAGGTGAGGGATACAGGCTCAGGTGAGCTTCTAGTCCCTCAAAATTGTTTGTTGGTGAAATTTATTATATATTTTTATCAGTTTTTGTGGAAAAGCTGTAAATTTAAAAACAATTTACCCAAAATGCCCAAAAAATCAAAATAAAATTTTTGAGGCAAGCGGAAAAAGTGGGGCAGGTGGGGATGAGAATCTACATTGTTTTTTTTTGGTATGGCCTTTAAGTAAATGATATATTAAGGTGGGTCACTCCTCATATTTAGAATATTTTTACATAAATTTTAGTAATAAAATAATAAAAGGTCAGTGTGCATATAAAGGATGCAAGAAAAGTCCAAATAAAAATAAGCTACACATAGCCATGTATTTCAAAACTTATACAGAGTGGGAAAACCGGGCACTGGATTTAGGTACAATTTCCATGCTTCATGATATATATGTAAATATGTAAGGTTATGCAATATTGTCAAGTTGGTGAGATGTAAACTTTTGTGAAAGCTTCAAATTGTTTCGGAAAAATAAAAGAACAGAAATCATATCACAGGGAAAAAGTAAATTCGATGATTATTTTAACTTAAAGAAGGATTTTACACATGAATTTTATTATCACTAACATATTTTCATATTCAAAGAACTATATGTAAAATGAGAACAAGTGTTTATCATGCTTATCATTTAGTAATATAAAAGGACAGATATGGTAAAACTTACATTGTCATTGAGAGATCCCAAAAATTATGTCATTATTGTTTATCGAATGCTTTAAATGAAATTGAAGATGAAGAACATTTTATTGTTAATAGTCAGTGTATAACACTAACAATTTTTGCAAATTTTTGCATCATTTTTTTTTAAATCTACCCAACAATCAAAATTCTTCTGGCTATTCATGAATGAACATTTACCAACTCTAGATAAATTTGGTAATTTTTATTTTAAAATGTTTTGAAATCAGAAACAAATGGATACCAAATGAGACTTAGTGATTTCATTTATAATATTTTATTATTGTTCATGTTTTTATCATCTCAAAATTATACATAAATGGTTATTGATAAGACACAAATAAAATGTGTTGGGCTCTCGTATTGTCTTTCACATTGTTGACCAGCATACCTGCCATCTTTTGGAAATCTCGGACTCCATGGGGGTTTTATCACATGTCCCAGAACGTAAATTCCTATAAATGGTTTTAAGGTGGGTCTGATGGTATATTTTGTGCTGTTTTAATCACATTCAAGCTACTTGCTTCTGAATTTTATCATATTGCCTTAAATTTTAAAATTTTACTTTTATTTTCAAAGCCTCCATGGGAGTTTCCCCCATAATGGGGATAACATGACAGGTATGTTGACCAGCAGTGGTCTATATTTATAATTATTGTTTTTTTTTTGTCACATATATAATCAATATTGTTTGTATCTTTATATGATGCCCTGGATGGGTCCTTGATTAGTTTAATAAAATTATTATGTTATATTATCTTATATGACAAGATCCAGGATGGGAAATAAACAGGAAAATAGTATGTAGTATTAAAAGCTACATGACAAATATTAAACTTGTAGCAATCCATCATAATGTCTTGCCACAGCTTTTTTGCAATTTTAATACAACTAGATCCAATCCAAGTTGTTATTTTAGTTGCTTTCGTAGTAAAGCATATAGGACAAGTTTGGATTAGTTTGTGTACTATCTGCCTTTAAGGTAAAACTTTTATTTCAATACATGTAGGCTATATAGAAAAAAGCAACCAAAATAAGAACTTGGGAGTGGATTCTGTTTAAATGACATTGCATTACAACATATGATATTGAAGGGTTTGGTTTGGGTACCCAAAAACCGGTTTAACCCTAACGCTGGTGCTGGTACCATGTCAGGCTATCCCTAGCTCCTATCGTTATTTATGTTTGTATTTGTGTTTATTGTGTATGGGAGGTTTTTGGAGGGTTTATGATCTGTTTTTGAATCTGTCTTTCATTGTCGACTATTTCTGCTGTCTTTGCTTTTGGTATTGGATTTGGCCAGTTGTAAGATGTGCACTTTTCAAATCAAAAATTAATTTTACAAACAAACTTTAGAAACTAACCAAAAATGGACCATTGCTCAAACAGGAAAGAGGGGCGAGTGGAGGGGATCTGATCCAGACTTTATTTTTACTAAATAACAACAAAGGAACTTAAAAATTGATGAAATCCCGACTCCTGCTGCATTTATTTCACGAAATCCCAAGCTTAAAAACCTCTGATCCCAGCATGCCAAAAAGGGTCTGCCCACCTCATGAAAAGGGGGTGGAAAATGACAAAATCGACAAAACAAGTTTCTTGACATGAGAGGTAAACATTTTCAGAGAAAAATTTCTTTAGGGATATTTTCATAATACTTTTTCCACTTCCTTTCAGTTTATCAATGAAACAAACCAAATATTATGAGAAGGTCATTTAGGTCGTGATAGACTCTACAGAAGACGGTTATTTTTAGCGGATTTGACTATAATTACTTCAATAAATGTGTTTTTCCTGTTCCACATTGCCCCGTTATCAATAAATTGTGCCCTTCTATGGCACAGTTTAGTGCCGCTTCTTGCTCTTTTGTTAGCATATTTTCCTCTTCATTGCATATTTTGACTGGAATTTCCTCACAGGAAATCAGGTCCGACACCGATATCAAATTAACATTACCTATTCACTGCGGAGTACCACCATGGCGAACGTAACAAGCTTCCAGGCAGACAAACAATGACAAAAACGTCCGTACTGTTGATACTGTAAGAAATTTAAAGGTGAAAATGGTCCCAATCCATAGAAGCATCCGTCTGTAGTTGAAAAAACATCAAGAGTGCATCGCTTTGTGTCCGCTGTCTGTCCCAAGTGTAATGTTTACATTTTGGTTCAAAAAAATCCATTGCACAACTTGTCTATATTATTAACAAGATAAAGCCTTCTATATTATTAATTGACTATTTGAGGCTATCTAGGCCTAAGTTTGACTTAAATTCATATGACTGTGATACGACAGAATCAGGGAAACACAATCCAACACATTTTTGGCAAGCCGTCATATTCCCGACTTGGAACGGGCATTTTATAAATAAAATGGTGGGTTAAATTAGGTTTAATGATGCATCAACCTCTCGTTTATATGACGACTAACTATAGCTTCTGTGTGCCCAGATTGTGTTAAATGTCAAAGNTTGTGGGCATGTGGTGTCTTTGGTCTTCCGTCTTTTGGTGTTCTTGCTTTTGCCTTGTCTCTGGACTTTGATTTGTGTAATCTTGTGCTTTGTTCCTTCGGTATTCTACTGCCGTTGTTTTATCTAATCGGCTGTTATTAAGTTATAAATAATATATGGTGCGTCTTATAAATAATTAAAAAAAAGAAACCACTTTAAAACAAGAGGCTCTCAAAAGCCTGTATCTCGAAAGTTAACTATGTCCTACTGTGTAATGGTGGCGGTACCTAAAATACAACTGATTGATGTCACTATTTTCTTGTGAAGCATGACATTACATCTAAATATTTAACTTATTATTTTTTAAATTATTATAGTTCCCATTTGCTTTTTTATAATAAAAAACCGTTAAGATAAGGTTAATTTTTCGTATTCAATAATCATTTTAAAAAACATGATACAATATACGCAATCCTTAATAGTCATTTTTAATTGTTGAGGTCAATTAATGTGCAATATTGCCTTCATGACCATGTTACACGGAAATTAAATAGAAAATACTTTGAAGTGTTTCAACCACCCTAGTTATTTCCGCGTTTCTCATCTGTATGCGAACAATGATGCAAATTATTTCCGTATTGCGCAGAAATACTGGATAGAAAACAATTAAGATATGGTAATATGATTTCTTCTTAATTAAAATCAACAGGTAAGTTCGTGGTAAAACGAATATGCTACCATAGTTTACAGAGCTCTTTATGAGATATATTGTTTCTGTTTTTCTCTATTCGTTTGTAAGAAAATTAGAACAGAAATTTAACAAACATATGCCATGTTCTTTGATACAAAATTCAGATATAGATAGATTTATGTACTACATGTCTTATGTTATTTTCATCTAAGTCTTTTGTGATGCTTTTTTACCCTCTTACTCTTTGCATGTGTTTTCCCTTTTGTTGAATACTGAGAAACCATTTTATGTTCTATTAAATCTCATGTTAAGAGAACGTACAATTTATTTTGCGTCCCCCTCCCCCTAGTGGAGCAACGCAATTCAATGGATAATTCAATTCAATCAAATTAAATTCAATTCAAAAAGGCGTCTAGTCTATTTTATATAATTTTGTCACAGTCGGTGTTTGTCAGTCTGGTTATAAAATCTGAATCTACCCAAATATATCTATTTTCATCTTTGAACTGATTGAAACACTGTAGCAGTCTGTCAAATGATGATCACGACCGTAAAACTTCTGTCGTACAATACATGAATATCAAATCCCTAGAAAACGAGCTTGTTCCGTTTCATATTTCATAAATTCATAAATTCATGATAAATTTTCCCTTGTGATCTTGTGATACAACGGCAGTAGAATACCGAAGGAACAAAGGAGTGAACTTTACAAAAATCGAAGTCCAAAGGCATGGCCAAAACGAGAACACAGAAAACAATGACGCCAGACACAAAACAACGACGCTAGACAGACACAAAGCAAAGAGACAGATATGATGTGACCAATTTCTTAAAATTATCATACTTTGGTAATATCTTTCGATAACATCTTGGTAAGTTACGGCTTTCACACCTTCCGATTAGATCTTTAAGTTTGTACCAAAAAAAAATGTTTAAAATGTTTTAAAAATGTTTAAAATGTCCTAGACGTTGACATGTAACCTACTTTTTAAAAAAATAAATCCTCACATTATGTTTATTTTGTCCATGGTAAGTTTTCATAAAAGACCTATTTGTGGTTTTGGCATATGGCATATGGCGATTTTTTTTTTTAAAGCATTGGATATATTTTCAGAATATCAAGTGCTTGACATGTGTATAGTAAATAAACTTAAAATACTAAAAAGTTACTCACATTAATTAATACAATTACCCTTTGTTTTAGCTTTAAATTCCGAAAGTATCGCGGAAAGTATGCGAGTGTGCAAAAACTTTCTTATCAGCAGCTAGTGCTATTATTTTGTATGTTTGCGAAACATAAAGCATTGTATCATTACGGTTCTAAGTCCTTTATTCCACATTATACGCTAGGTATTTTAAGCTGGTGACACGTGTTGCAGAGAATGCGAATTCTTACATAATGACCATTTCTGAGTAAGACTACATGATTCATAAATAATTACAATGACAAATCTTTCGGCGCAACCATATAAAGTATGTTAAAATTGAAATATATTTAAATGCTTACACATCTTGGAAAATTATATTTCAATGAAGAAATTTGTTTAACATTCAATCAAAATAAAAGATAGGTAAATCTTGTACTCGATCATGTATAGAATTTTTACCGAGACATAAATTATCGGAATGACCGCCAGCGGAACTCAAATTACGCATAGCATTGGTATTATGGTAATTTAACATTTGTTGATGGTTTTTATATTTTACAATATTAAATTTCAGATCCAATATGGCATGTGCTGTCCCTTCTTGTGATATCTGTCAGTCACGAGAATTACATAAAGAAGCTTGTACTTGGTGTTCCGAATGTGATGAATTGTTATGTTCAGAATGTACAGAACACCACAGTATTTCCAAATCATCTAGACATCATAGAACCCTACAAGTTGAAGATTACAGAAATTTACCAGTATTCGTTTTATCAGTCAAAAATCAGTGTGACTTACATAATACTAAATATAGCTTCTTTTGTCCGTTCCATGACGATCCTTGTTGTGCCCAATGCCTTCAAACAGACCACAAAGAGTGTCGGGTGTCGGAATTAGCCGACGTCGTAAAGGATGTCAAGACATCAAACATGATAAGTCAGTTAGAAATACAAATTCAAGAACTAACAAATAACATCAAAACATTAATCTCTAAATGTAAGGAAAGTACAGATACACTAGCCGTTACTATGGAAAGGTGTCGTACAGAGGTAAAGGAAATACGAGAAACAGTGGAGAAGCATATAAAGGAAATTGAACAAGAATTGTTAGAAGAAATATCAATGCAATATACCAAAAGCTTGGATACAAAAATTGCTGTTTTAACTGAACTTCAGCAAGCAGAATCTAGACTGTCAACTGCTGCCAAAGATATAATTAGAATACGAGCTCATGCTTCTGAAACGCAAACATTTTTAGCTACAAGAGAAATGGATAAAAATCTTCAAGAAGACAAACGATACATTGAATCTATGATTTATAGCAATTCCGTGAAACAAACTGAATGTACTTTCAATATTAGTCCATCTATATTTTATATTACTAATGATTTCAACTTGCTGGGGAATTTCTCCCTCTCGGAGAAATCAATGGATCTTTCGTACGAAACGATAAAAGGAAGAGAGGCTCAATTAGTGCAACCGCATGGAATACACATCTTCCAATATGAAGTTCACAAACATAGACAAATTTATATGCCAACAGGAAAAAATCAGTTTCGAGTTACCGGATGTGCTATTTCGCCGCACTCGGAAATTGTTTTAGCGGACAAAAATAATGACAGGCTTCTTATTTACGATGCCAGGAATATCCTCATAAAAGAATTCAATATTGTTGGAAGTCCTGTTGATGTCGCTCACATCAAGAAGAATCAAGTTGCTGTTTCTCTTGGAAATAAACCGAAACTTAAATTCGTAAACACTGAAAATGGGGTTACATTTCATAAATTACCTCTTGCGTGTAATGGATACGGCGTGTCTTTAGCAGGAAACCGTATAGTGATCCGTGTAAAGAATTCGAGTTTTCTGGTCACTGATAAAAATGGAAAACACAAGCAACCAGTTCATGTACCAGGTGACTGTATTTTATACGTATCTTATCACAAAGAAAAGTTTTATTACACAAAGTGGGATGTGGATAAAGTGCTTTGTTGTGATGATAAGGGAAATACAGTATGGGAATTTCAGAACGATATACTTCAAAAACCCTGTGGCATTTCAGTTGACAATCATGGTAATATATTTGTTGCAGGATTTCAGTCTAATAACGTCGTTCTGATTTCCAACAATGGTAAAAATTTCCGTGAACTTGTGACTGAAATGGATGACGTGCATGCACCGGCAGCAATTGATTACAGCTCTGAAACTCAGCAATTAGTAGTTGTTAATTTAAACGATGGGTTGTGCAACATATTTGATGTAAATATTAAAGATTGATTTAAATATGTGCAACATAACTTGAAATGTTGGACAGAGAGAATGGCATCCATGGCGATTTGACAACCGGTGATTTATTTTGTAAAAACGTGTTTTGTTAAATTGTGCAATAAAATTTGAATGCTAATCAACAAAATTTGTCAATAACAGTTTCTTTTTCGCAAAAAAGGCAAAAGACTATTAAGAACGAAAATGCGAGACGAATATTAGGTAAACTTTGCTACGAGATGATATTTTACGATATACAGCTGCCAAAATCCAGATAACATATACATATTTGGCGTTTTTCTAACCGAAATAAGTGTAGTATTATATTGTCGTACGGTTTTGTGTCTTGAGGTAGTAACCATTTATTTGGGAGTGGCTGTTTACGGTAGCCTTGATGACGGCACTTTTCCCATAAATCATTTTTTAAACGAGTTTGTTTTCATTTGAAGGGGACAGAGGTTATAGTGTGGGGGTTTGGGCTTCAATTCTTTAATGTTACGTTTTTCAACCTTTTTAATATCAACAAGTCTTTCCCTGTGCATATCTCATCCCGCAGAACACCTTAGCAAAAGCCATATCCGCTTAAAGATGTACCCTGGTGAGGAGCCATTTTAACGATTAAACATTTTTTCAAACGTTCTTACCCTATAAATTCAATATATAAAGAAAAATTCATAGGTTGCTGTGCGAATTATTTTGCTTCATATGTTGAAATACCAATTTTAGCACTTTTGCGCATTTTAGGCATTTTTGCCAAATTTTTACTATTTTCATTGAAAAAATCTACCTTAGAGTATTAAACTTTTTCTGATACTTTCTGAAAAGCTGTAAATAGAAGGAATGGACAAAGTTTTGTCCCATTTTCATGCTTTTTAGGGGAAATTTCAGCATTTCAATATATCCCTAAAAATGTAGATTTTCTAATTTTTTTAAACAGCTAATGAAAAATTTTGCCAGGAACAACATTTAATAAATCGACATAACTGAACTTTTTTAAATTGATTTTATTACAATTTATGTCGATTTATTAAATGTTGTTTCTGGCAAAATACCTAAATTACTTTCTGAATATATTTTTGAATTGGTTTCTCTACAAAAAAAATAATAAGTAACGTTAATCTTAATTATTTTCTTATAAATAGTATTTTTGTAAAATACTTCAGTTCTTACGCGAATATTCATTGCGATAAACGATTAGCGTTCACGTAAGCATTTATAGAACAGCGGTGACGTCATACGGACGATATTACGTGAATGATTCCCATTGTAAAATATCATCCCGTTAGCCAGAATATGAGCTTGGATGCTAGCGCTAGCTCTCTCTGTGCTTGATATTCTGGCTCACGGGATGATATCAAGGATGTACATGTATATCTAGATATACATTCTAAATATACGTCCTTGATGATATTTAACGTTATTCAGCTGTCAAAATCCAAATAACATATGCATCTTCGGTTTCTTTGCAAGTGTCATCTGCCTATGTGGCGCTATCTCCAAAAATGTGGTCAAATATTTAAAAAGTAAGTGCTCTTTCTGAATTTTAACACAGAACACACGATGTCTGTATACATTTGAATGAAGTCAATAAGTCTTATATGTTGTGATTTACTTAAAAATACAGGAAATGTACTAATATGAGAACCTTTATCGTACGTTAGATTATGTGTAGGATTGGGGTAATAAAGTTACCGAACAGAGTTGTCAAGAGTCGCAGTCAATGAGACAAACAGAAAAATCAGGTGGAAACCACCGGAACTGTCGATAGCGACCCAATGTTTCTGACTTGGTACAGGCATTTCAAAAGAAATGGAGGATTAAACCCGTTTTATGGCGCGCCAAACCTCCTCTAATTCCTTTGCGGTAGTGTCCGGTAGCAATTCAATAGTAATTGCTATTGAAAGGTCAAAGACAGTTAAAAGAAATGATTTGAGATACCTGTAAAAGCCACAATTTACCCCGATTTCATCAAAAGACTAGCACGATATATAGTTACATAATTAATCCATGTGCGTAATTAAGGAAGCCTCAAATAAAAAAAAATAGTTACTAACTATTTGTCTCCTTGGTGACAGTTACTTCTGTATTTTACAAGATTTCTTAAAGCAATAAATCATCTTTCTTATTATTTATTTTTCAAATGATCTGGTTTTTATTTCTTAATTAACATTGTCTATATCGATTCAAATCTCTGTCTTTACTCGTGTTTACTAATGATAGTCATGTTACCTTGGAAACAGAGCAGTCAACAGAAGAAAATTCCACAATAACGACATAGTTTTACTGTAACACATGTATACAGGTAAGTCAATCATTGTATTTATGTCATATCTTTATTATTGGCAAAAATGGTGGTAAAGTATCCTATATTTATACAAAAAGGTGTGAGAAAATTAATTGATTTTCATATTGTTAATATTTTAAAATAAACATATTGTATTTAGTTATCTGTTGACCTATGAAGTTTTTTTTGTATACGTTTTCTTAGAAGAGACTTAAATCAGATTTTATAGTTTGTTTTATTACGCGTTTTAATGAACTCGGGTATTTTTATGAACAAATCCTTGTTAGACGTTAAAAGAATGTTTTACTGATAAGATTCATGCTCTTATTACGAATGCTCTACAAATAAAATTATTAAGACTTTGGTCATCCTCCATTTCTCAATATAGGGTCTGTAAGTCTCGTCATGTGACACCGAGAAATCACGATAAAATTGCAATTTGAAAACGATTCCCGCTAAAATATGACGTTACATGATTATGGCGTTCCAATTTTATGTGTGAAACGTCATATGTTTTTGCTTAAAATGCAACTTCCGGGTACAAATTATGTACTCGGAAGTTCAAAAATTGTACGAGACTTACAGGCCCTATTAGTTTTGCATTTCCTATTTGGTAGATTATGTGCCCTGTTTCAATTTCCATTTTATAATTTAATAAAAAAAAATACGATGCATTATTAACTTCACGTACAAAAGTAGGCAAAATAATTGTAGACAATTTCAATAGAACATTATTTTACCTTTTATTTTAAATTAAATTTTCCCTATTATGTTTTTTACATATCAGTATATACACCTCCGGTTGTTGTCCAAATACACTTTTTCCCCCAAGTACATTGCTTGCCATACCGTCGATGGACAAGATTATGCTAAATTAAATTCCTTGTTACTGTCCCGTTTAGATTATCAGTATGTTGACATCTCCTTGTAATCTATATCCCTTTTCATCTTGCTAAAGTTCAAAAACTTGACTAACATGATTAGATCATCATATGCATTTTGTTCATTTTTTTCTTTTTGGATATGCTGGCTGTGCATTATTTGTTTGTTTGTTCTAGAACAATATAAACTGTGTATGGTTTGTTCTAGTGAAGACAACTTCTTTTGTACGTGAAATATCGTCTCTTCAATTTTCCAATAAATACTTGTATTAACAATGAAGGGGTATGGAGTAAATACAATTGAGACAAAGTCTCTACATACAAATACATGGCAACAGTAACCAATGGAGTGACGCTTTTATTGTTGTTCTTCACCCTGAAGTCACCATGAGCCTTCAACAATGAACTTTGCTCATACCTCATAATAAGTTTAGCTAGCACCGGTTTGAGCAGAACTCATTGCTAGACGCTACACCCATGTTTTTTCGTCAACAAACATAAAATTAACTAACGAAGTGTCCTTACAACTGTTGTCATCCTTTGCCCGACAAAAGACTAATAGAAGACGAACATAACATTTAATCAACCACAGGGCCCTCGTCGAGCCAATAGTAAGAAAACTTGGCATAATAAAATCATGGACACATTAATCAATGTGTCAGAATACAAATTTGAAAATACAAAAAAAAAACAAAGAGAAATTCTCTCAAGAACAAGTACACCCTAACTGAAATGTATATAGCGTACAACTCTCTCGCGGGGAATCTTTTTTACGGACTCCACACTGCAGGAGAGACAAAGTCTGTACAAATACATGGTAAATCTAAGCAATGGAACAACGCTTACGTTTCTCTTGCAAACTGACCAGTTTCATTTCATTTTAAATATTTTTTTTAAAGAAATGATTTGGCCACACATTAAAATACTACTGTCTTAGTTTTTGAGGATGGTAATTTTGATACACCATCACGATAAAACCAAGCATCTCACATGATGATTTCAAACTGTTACAAACCATTTCCACTGTTTGATAAATCTGCATACACTTTTTGAAAGGAGAGTAACTGAGAACCGAACCGTCAGTCAAAAGAACGAACAATCCATGAACAATGGCAACATCGGAAACACCAAAAAACAAGGACACCACTTAAGTACAGGACAAAAAAAAAATGGAGACACACATGCAGATGATCAACACTGACCCTATAAAAACCATGGGTGAGATCAGGTGTACCGGTAGAGTAAGCCTCTCCTGCTCCTTATAAGACACCCGCCGTATTGAACACAGTAAAATCAAATCCGATGTAGGAAAACAAACTAGTTGTAGAGGGAAAGATCTGTTGTCGTCTACGAAAGATATCCTATAGCGATCCACAAGACCGTGATGTCGACCGTAAAACTTCTGTAGTGATGACTGTAAGTTTTTGGTAACGTACCCTTGCTTAACTAGTCTATTTGTAAGCAACTGAGCTCTATCAAGGAAGTAACTGTAACGACCACATGCGCTTGAGTAGCGAATGAGTGTGAGATGTAAACTCCAGAGGCTGGTGCTTTTGGAATGTTGCTAAACAGAAAAGGGAAGTTGGCTTTTGGAAAAGTGAAGTCATCACGTTTGTTATACAGCCTAGTTTGTAATGTACCTCTGTTGTCAATTTCAATATGAAGGTCAAGGAACGAGGCCGATGTGGAAGTATCTGTAGTATTCTTATTTTCAGTGTCTTTTGGATAAATAAGATGAAGAAAATCACCATGCAAACCGAGGGTTGTTTAGTGATAAAATATCATCTATATAACGGAAGCTGAAATTAAAGGACTGGGCTAGTTTTTGTCTTTCTTTAGAAGAAGCCCTTCAATAAATTCAGCCTTATAAGAGTGGAGAAACAGATCGGCTGAAAGAGATGCACAGTTTATGCCTATTGGAATTCCGATGGTCTGTTGAAAAACAAGTCCTCCAAACTGGACAAAAATATTGTCGATCAGAAACTCTAACATTTTAATCACTTCTTCCTCTGTGTATTTTTTCTGTGATTCAGAGTCGTATTTCACAAAGTATGTTTGTTCTCTGCCTATGACAATGTACTTATATCTTCGTTCGCCGTTTTTACCGGAGAAACTCTATGAATTATATCTTTCAGCCGTAATTTCAGTTGTTCATGAGGAATGGTAGTATAAAGTGTGGAGAAGTCAAACGTTTAATGCTGTTACAATGCGATAATGATCTTGATTTTGGGATGTCAAGCAGATCTTAAGAGTTTTTTAATATATGATGCTACGATGAAAAACATATGTGCGGTTGTTTTGATTTTTTATTGACAGTATATTTGTATCATTTGGAGGTGTTTTTCTAACAACGGCAAGTTGGTGTACAAATGGAAACGAATTCTGCTCCTCTGTTCGCAGACTTGTTTTTATATTCCTACGAGACTGAATAAGATGGTATTTCCCCGTTCCTTCAATCTCACAATGGGCGATATTCTTTCCATTAATACCACATCTTTTGCTAAACCGATCCCATCAATATATCCTCCAGAACTAGAGATAAAGGAAACGACAGCAACCTCCTAGACTAGATCTACACCTTCTCGAATTTTACGATAATCTCTTTGCTAAAATTTACGACAAAAAATACACGATTTCAATTTCAAAAGTATCAATTTCTTCCACATGGACAGTAATATTTCAACTTCTCCCGCTTACGGGTTGTATGTTTTAACAGTTGATTCGTCACACGAGAGCTATCATTTCATTAGACATAGTTATCTCCCTGACCGCCTTTTCAATGACCTTCAAAAATTCCGTCTCATGAGATCATTTTAAAAAAAAAATCCCCATATTTTATTCATATCAGTCCATTGTAAAAAAAAACTGAAGGTTCGGTTCGAAGACCTTTCAATAGCAATTGCTATTTAGATGCTACCGGACACTACCCCATTTTACAGGGAAGTTTGGCGCGGTAAAACATTTAACCCACCATTTCTTTTGAAATGCCTGTACTAAGTTAGGACCATTGCGGTCGACAATTTTTCGGCGGTTTTCCACCAGCTTTGACGTTTCGCCTCTTATTATTTGGCTCTTGATAATTCTGTTCGGTGGTTATGTTAACGTTTTACCTCATTAAACCCTCAAAAGATTGGTTAAAGATCACTGTAAGAATATAAGTCTATAAAACAGGATGCTAGTTGAAGTTGCCTCTCTCAGGAATCGTATTATTCCGAACATTTCAATTATTGACAATTCGCTCTTCTTGTGTTTTTAGACACAGAAATTACAATCAAACACTTTCCGATTCTAATGGCGATTGCATGGAGGAAGGAAATGGGGAGTCGATTTAATTACGAATGGACTATTCGTTACTATAGTAAACCTGAATGTTTATGTAATGATCCTGCTGTTTTCTACATGCAATGTATTGAATCTATGGTACAAGGCATGACAATATGTCATTCATTAGTTCTGATTTAAATTTTATTCTGCTAGTTTATATGAAGGAGTAGTTAAAAGAATAGACATCGTATATCTTTTTTTCTATCCTTTACTCCGAAATTCGTTTGAGGGGATATCGCATTGCTATAATGAAACATCAAGTTCTTTATATGTTGTTATTAGTGCTAATGCTTTAGCCTCGTGGCAAGCTGTTATTTATTTTTTANTGTTTTTGGATTTTTCTACTTCAAAAGTTCTCTCTCCTTCCCTTTTGCTCCGGAATTCGTTTGCCGACGTATTTTTTTTTCCCGAGTCGAACAGTCAATGATCACATAGATGCTTAATATAGCATGTTCCACAACCTCTCAGACGAACACTCTAAATATTGAACAGTGAAAATGGTCTGAGGTTTTCGGTTGCTATTATAAGTGTAAAATTTTGCATTGATATGTAGATTTACCATTCCTGTTTAATTTTGGTTTATCTTAAACTAATAACATCTTTGTTAAGAGAGGCTGTAGATTTATTCAAACAGTCGAATCGTTTTCTGGTCCCATTTCCAGTTATCGTTCGGAAATGTTACAATACAAAATATCATCTTAAGTAATTGAGAACGATCTGAATTAATAGAAAAAAGAATGGAAACGGGGAATGTGTCGGAGAGACAACGACCCAAAGGGGAGTTATAACAACTCGAAGCCACCATAAGATCTTCAATGAACGATGGGTAAACCCCACACCCAAAGATAGGTCGGAGTCGGCCCCTAAATAAAGAGTAATAAAGTTCAGCGAAATAAACATCATCCTAGACTCCTATAGACATAAAGTAAACTAAATAGAAAACAGACAAGACACACAAGGGCTTTATAAATTTCCTGACTTAGGACGGCGCAAACCTTCTACGGCAGGGTTAAACAAGTTTTATTGGACCCAAACTAACCTCCTATAGCCAATGTGATCAATCAAAAAACAATCGTAACAACAGTAAAATTTAGTTGGCAACAGGACTGAGTCAATTGTGAAAAATGAAACTGAAAGAACTAAATATACGGACATAAACATGAAATCACAAGAGACTACTTGTATTTAACTGACAAGCATTTTTGCATTTTCATAGTAGCAATGATAAAATATTCATTATAATTTAGATTGAACTTAAGACACATTAAAAAAGGCATGTTTGTCATAAAAAGAGTAAGAGTTTATCTAAGTCCTTTTCAAAAAGTGTTGCTATCTTTTCCTGGATTTGAACTCTCCCATCTAATGGAGGTACAAACACTCTTCGCTTCCGGTTATCATTCGTACGGTTGGTTACATTACACAACTTAAATCCTGAATACATTTTAATTCTAACAAAATTAGTGCAGTGTCACAGTAAACTACAGTAAACAATGACATCGTATTCTAAGTATGAACACTTTCATGAACGGTGTTCAGGATAAACAACATTTGCTTTGTTTGGTTGACAACCGAAACTGTTTATTTGTATTTAAATGCCGAAACCGGAGGGCGGACCAAATGATTTTTGAAAAGGCCTATAGGTTTTCTCCCTTCACATGTATTTTTACATGGAGATATTTATGTTTTTCGAATAGCCTTATCGTTAGATCTGATAAAATTTTATTATTTCACCAAAAAATTAAAAATTCCTATTACAAGTTCGATTCCTTTTGATTTTTTTTCACACACTGTACCAATAATTATACTTGACCACCTAATAAAGTTAACTGGAAATCGACAAGGTCTTATTATAAACTAAGTGTTTGTAGACATTCTACACTTTTGTGCGCTCTTGTAGTATAAGATTGTTCCTAGAGGGACAAATAAAGTGACATGGATCAAATGTACATGGAGCAAAATCCCTAAAAATCATTGCAAGATAAAGCAAATGGAACAACGCTTTCGTTGTTGTTTTCATCTTGAAGTCACCATGAGGCCTATAACAAAGAGCAAACACTCTGACCTCATAGTAAGTTCAAGACGGCCTCTACCGCCGGTTTGAGGGGAATGCACTTGAACACCGCTACATCGATATATATTTACTTTTGGTCATGGGTGCGGGGTCATGAAAGAACACAACATATCGGGCAAAGCACTCTTACAAAGGGACTAATAGACAATGTAACATATAAACGATCACAGGAAACTCACCGAGCAAAAAGATGTTATAGATATTTTATGCAGAAGCTTTTTCTCTAGCCTTGATATATTTTTAGTTAATTAAGCAAAATTAATTGTTGCGTCTTATTTGTTATAAATCCTCTTAACTTTAAGTCACTTTGACCATATATTAGAATGATATGGATTTTCAACTGATTTTGGTATAAACCCATAATAAAATAGCAGGTGTTTCACGAAAATTAATTGAGAAAAATCCGATTGTGAAAATTCATTAAAAGAACACACAAAATTACATAAAGTGCAATAGAGTGTACTCTTTACTAATTGTAGTCACGTAATCCTAGAATACTCATTTTTAGCTCACCTGACCCGAAGGGTCAGTGTGAGCTATTGCCATCACTTGGCGTCCGTCGTCCGTCGTCCGGCGTCCGTCGTCCGTCCGTCCGTCCGTCGTCCGTTAACTTTTCACATAATCATCTTCTCCTCTGAAACCACTGAAGCAAATTCAACCAAACTTTACAGGAATGATGTACTAAAGGTCCTTTACAAAGATTGCTCATTTCGTTCCGATCCGATAAAAACCATGGCCGTCAGCGCGGAACTTAGGTTTAACATTGGACCCTATGGGAAAAATCACATTTTCATCCTCTGCTCTGAAACCACGGAAGCAAATTCAACCAAACTTTACAGGAATGATGTACTAAAGGTCCTTAACAATGTTTGCTCATTTCGTTTCGATCCGACATAAAACATGGCCGCCAGCCATGGAACTTAGTTTAACATTGGACCCTATGGGAAAATCACACTTTCATCTTCTGCTCTGAAAACCACGGAAGCAAATTCAACCATACTTTACAGGAATGATGTACTAAAGGTCCTTTACAAAGATTGCTCATTTCGTTCCGATCCGATAAAAAGCATGGCCGACAGCGCGAAACTCATTGGACCCTATGGGAAAAATCAGATTTTCATCTTTTCCTCTGAAATCACTGAAGCAAATTCAACCAAACTTTACAGGAATGATGTACTAAAGGTCTTTGACAAAGAATGCTCATTTTTTTTCGATTTGATAAAAAAACATGGCTGCCAGCACGGAACTTATTTTAACATTGGACCCTATGGGAAAATCACATTTTCATCATCTCCTCTGAAACCGCTGAAGCAAATTCAACTAAACTTTACAGGGATGATGTACTAAAGGTCCTTTACAAAGATTGCTCATTTCGTACCGATTCGATAAAAAACATGGCCGCCAGCGCGGAACTTAAGTTTAACATTGGACCCTATGGGAAAATCACATTTTCATCCTCTGCTCTGAAACCACTGAAGCAAATTCAACCAAACTTTACAGGGATGATGTACTAAAGGTCCTTAACAATGATTGCTCATTTCGTTCCGATCCGATAAAAAACATGCGTCAGCGCGGAACTTAGTTTAACATTGTACCCTATGGGAAAATTACATTTTCATCATCTCCTCTGAAACCGCTGCAGCAAATTCAACCAAACTTTACAGGGATGATTTGCTAAAGGTCCTTTACAAAGATTGCTCATTTCGTACCGATCCGATAAAAACATGGCTGCCAGCGCGGAACTTAGGTTTAACATTGGACCCTATGGGAAAAATCACATTTTCATCTTTTCCTCTGAAACCGCTGAAGCAAATTCAACCATACTTTACATGAATGATGTACTTAAAGTCCTTTATGAAAATTGCTCATTTTGTTCCGATCCGTTAAACAACATGGCCGCCAGCGTGGAACTTTAAGGTTAAACATTGGAACCTATTGGGAAAAATCACATTTTTATCTTCTCCTCTGAAACCACTGAAGCAAATTCAACCAAACTTTAGAGGAATGATGTACGGAAAGTACTTATCAAAAACTACTCATTTCATTTTGATCCGGTAAAAAACATGGCCCCCACTGCAGAACATAGTTTAACATTTGAGCCCAGTTAGAAAGCCATCCTTTTCATCAAATTATCTTCTCAGAAACTGTTCAAGCAAGTTTAACTAAATGTATAGAAGGTCCTTTGCAAAAATTACTCATTCCAATAGGATAAGACAAAAACACAGGTGCTAATGGAGAACTTAGCTAAATATTAGACCCCATTGGTATCAATTGGTCATGCATAGCATAGAGGCATTTTGTCAGGTGAGCGATACAGGCTCAGTCTCTGAGCCTCTAGTTAGTGTATAGGCAAAGGTAACTCTCTGACTGTAACACTCGCTGAAATATTTATAAATGAAAGTATAAGCAAAGGTAACTCTTTGACTAAAACACTCGCTGAAATATTTAATATATACCCAAACGTTATTTCAAGGAATTTGTAAAGATCTTTCTTTTCTCATGTATCAGAATGTATTTCGTGTAAATTTGTTTCCCTCAATTACATATCGACAAATACATTATAATCATGTCTTCCCTTCATTTGCCTTTCTTCATAACAAAATATGTATTGCAAAAAAGTTGTCATGTTAAAAAGTCAGATTTACGGAAGCGTATAATAGTGTAAAGATAACCGAAAACATTATACTTCAAACAAAAAGAAACTTTATAATATGGGACCAATTCTTCTACCAATCAGTCTTTATCAAACAACGGCAGTAGAAAACCGAGGGAACAAGGAAAGTGATGATTACAAAAAATCGAAGTCCAAAGACATGGCAAAAACGGCAAAACAGAGAAAAACAAAAACAAATCAAGGACGTGAGACAGCTACAATGCACAGAAATAAAAAAGCCGACATTAAGAACTAAGACACTCATAGTGTGAACTCCCATGAAAACCGGGGGTGACATTAGGTGCTCCAGAAGGGTAAGCATGTCATGTCCCGCTAGCGACACCCGTCACACTATCAGTGAGGCATATAGTATTTTGAAAGGTCTGTTTGGTAGCGGATTGATTAATGTCATTTCCTAACCCTTAGACGGAAAACCAATAAAATTCATGGCACATGTTACTTCTCGAACCCTCAAACAGTACAATGGTGAAATTTTAAATGGCTTTTTGTTAATCTCTATAGTATTAAAACAATCACAAGGACAAATCGGTAGCACAAACATCACTGACGAAGACAAAACTAAAATTTTACAGTATGATATGCAACACAAAAAGCTAAAGTACTGTGTGTTGAGTCAAAAGCGGTTATGTCAAATCCGTGAAGACGTGAAATTTAGTTGAAAAAGTCCGTTTTCATTTGGGACAAAGACACCTCATATCTATCAATGATGTCATGGTGACGGCCAAAGTCATGCAGTACAATGCCCCACACCTTAAAATATTTTAGTTATTGTATGCAAAGAAGAAGAAGAAATATTTCCAGTATATGAAATATAGATATCCAAGCTTTGAGAAAATATCAGTATAAAAATAACGGAATAACAAAATTTCTGTTAACGTACTGTAGTTTTTGTTGATGGCCATTTCGACAGCTTGGTTTGTTTTTCTCAACGAAACACCACCGCTCTCTGGGCTGACAGACTGCAATGAGTGGCCTAACGGAACACCACCGCCCTCTGGGCTGACAGACTGCAAAAGGTGGCCTTGTCAAACGTTTTAGTCTCTGTATGCTCTTTCATTGGTTTTTAAAATGTTCATATATTATCTGCACTGAAGAGACATAAGATAAAATAAGAAAAAAACCTTGATAATAAAATGACCGTATTCAAGACTTTCATTTTGGAAAATAACATAGCTTTAGACGTCTTGGATATCCAATTAAAATTACGTTAATCCTCGACAGTCGTCGTTCAATTTTGCATCGCATGAATGGACCAATATATACGAATTGATGACATACTTATTGAAATTCTTATCATTATGTCTCTTTCAGCAATGTGAAGATAGATCCATGCAGGAAGCGGCTACCACTAGTATCACGCTACTAAATCAATAAGACAGGTAAGGCACCATACAGAGACAGACCCAGGCAGGAAGCGGCTACCACTAGTATCACGCTACTAAATCAATAAGACAGGTAAGGCACCATACAGAGACAGACCCAGGCAAGAAGCGGCTACCACTAGTATCACGCTACTAAATCAATACGGCAGGTAAGGCACCATACAGTACTCCTTTTATTCGACCATTTGTTCTCATATTACTTACTATATTGTCAATTGAAGCCCAATTGAAACACAAATTTTGTTCGAAAAAAATTAAGCAACAGATGGTTTTTTTGGGGGGGATCCATTTTGAAATATATGCTCTATTTGGAAAGTAATACCGATTTGTGCATTACATATGCAAACTTTACGTACCAATACGACTTTATTGTTTCCATGCAAAATTGTAGGATTTAAAAAAAAACATAAATAACATTTGTACGTCATCTCCTTATTTACACTTTTTATGACAGTGTCACTTGTGGTGAATGAAAGGATATGGAGTAAATGTACATGAGACAAAGTCTCTACAAATACATGGTAAAAACAAGCAAAGGAACAACGCTTTTATTGTTGTTCTTCATCTTGAAGTCACCATGAGGCCTTCAACAATGAGCTTTGCTCATACCTCATAGTAAGTTCAAGACGGCCCCTAGCACTTGTCTCTTGTTGTACTTGTGATATTTTTTTCTGTATTTCATTTGGCCACTTTTTATGTCCTTTACTACTGTTCATTGTAACACTTCTTGTGGCAATGTCTTTTCCGTTTTTTATTCTTCTTGTGACAATGTCATTGGCGTTTGTTACTTCTTGTGACAATGCCATTGGCCTTTATTACTCTTTTTGTGACAATGTCATTGGCCTTTGTTACTCTTCTTGTGACAATGTCATAGGCCTTTGTTAATCTAATTGTGATGTCTTTGTCTTTAGGTATTCTTCTTGTGATAATGTCATTGTCCGTTTTGATCTGCCCTGAAGAGGCACGAGATGTCAAAAAAGGTCACATGCAGAATATAAATCAACAGATACTTCAGTATATTATTATTTAAATTTTATTTGTCAGGAAACTTGTATTAATTCCTGTTACAATTGCAGTATTTATGACAAAATTACGACAAATAAAATCTGTATGCAGATCGATTTTGTTGTGTTCTCACGTCATTGTCATGTACTGTTTTCTCGTTTTTGACATATCTCTTGACTTTAATTTTTTTTTAATTAACTATAACCCATTTTTCCCCTCTGTCCCTTTGATTCTACAATAATTACGATGACTTTTGTCTCTAGGGTATTTAGGTTATGTATATCTTTTATGCAATTCTAAACTCCTTGTAAAGATAATAACGAAATAACTAGAAGGCCAGTAATAAGAGTTTCAGTTGCTGTCCTATCAATATATAAAGAGTATCAAGACTAAAAACAGTGCTAGGGGCCATCTTGAACTTACTATGAGGCATCAGCAAAGCTCATTGTTGAAGGCCTAATGGTGACTTCAATATGACCAACCATAACTTCTACCATGTAACCGTAGAGACTTTGTCTCATGTGTATTTACTACATATCCTTTCGTTGTTTATAGTCCTGACATATATTCAAATAGACGTGATATAAAAGTAAGGCATCATGTTGCATATTATTTCCCCTATCCATTTTTAATTTTGTTCAACATACATACTAGGTGCTAGGATACTTGAAAAGGATTTTGATAAAATCATTCCCTATTAATGTTAATAAGTTCAAGTGTGTACTGAGCCGGACTCAGCGAGTATAACCTAGTTCGTGGGCCCAATTCAAAATATAAACCAAGTGTAGATCTATTATTTTAATTAGCCGGTGAACAAATTGGTAAAAACCTGAAAATACAATAATTAACAATCATAAGTTATGTGTCCAAAATAATGAGAATTTATAGTCCACTTATGCTACCGTAATTATGAGTAAAATGTCAACATACTTAAATACACAATAATCTGCATAAAAAAAACAAATATGACGTGTGTCTGTGTAAGGGACCGACCA
>MJUU01030483.1:36839-58607 GCA_002080025.1 Modiolus philippinarum
CAGGTTAAATGGTCGGTCCCTAATATAGGATTCCGGTATAGTCACGGAAGAATACAGTTGAATTGCTGTAACACACGGAATATGTGTTCCAATTATATCTGGATGTATTTAAATATCGCTAATTGCTTGTCATACATTCTATATTTATATGACTTCCTCTTCTAGACGGAAATAATACATAAACACTTCGAAATACAGTGATGAAAGTTGTAAATATAATCAAAGCGTCAAAACATAGTATTACTGTTTTCTAGCTTTATGATCGCATGCAAGCAATAAATTTACAGCTTTATACTATACATAGTGTTTGCAACTAGAGTAGGGGCAGTAAAAAAATCAACTTAAAGTTTTTTTTTTGTTTTTTTTTTTGCAGAAACAAAGATCTACAGTTATGTTTATGTCATTGTTTCCGAGTCTGGTATTGATATGCAAGTCTTTAGAAAGTAAATTCANAGTGACTTCGGTATTTAGTTATTTGTTACCACTGGGTCGATGCCACTGCTGGTGGACTGTTAGTCCCCGAGGGTATTCACCAGCCCAGTAGTCAGTACTTCGGTGCTGACCCGAAAGCCGATTCTTTCTGAAACCTTCCAATATCTAAAATTTTGTAAATTGTATTGAAAACTAAGGAGTATCTCCCTCATGCAAAGCTCTGTCCTTAGCTGATTTTGGCTTTAAATTTAGATCACTTTGGTTATTTGTTCTCTATCAGTTTTTAAACATCTTTGAGTTTATGGTCTTCCAAACGTTTAGATTTTATCTGCACTGATGAGACATAAGTTGTCGAAATGCGCATATGCAGAAAGTAAATTCACAGTGACTTCGGTATTTAGTTATTTGCATTTCATTTCTTTTTCTGTTATTTCATTTGGAATGAAAAACTGTTCTATCTTCTATAATAAATATCCAATGAACACAATTTACAACATGTACAATTGTTGCCTCTCTAAGGAAACACATCTAGATTTTTTTTTCTTCGATGACAACTGCGGGCCATAGCTTCTCAATGTAGCTCTGTGTGGGGTTTCAGGACATTTTATGTAACATAACCGCTTTATTGCTGGGATTTTAGACTCCTGTGTTTATGTGTTGCGATGATGACCATGCAGACAGTCATCAAAATTAAAAGTAAGATGATCAAACACAAGTATTTGGAACATCATTTCAGAAGACTTGACTTTACTGTATTATTTGTTTGATGCACATATAAAAATTGTCTCCTTTCATTGCATTTCATTTAAAAAAAATGAAGCATTACAATTTCTAAATATGTCTTTGCTCCAACAGATTCAGTAACTCGAGTGGTTTAAATTATTACCTTTTTGTGTGTAACCCCTTTCGTGAATAGCAGTACCAGCGTGTTTGTTAGCCGTGTTCAACCACAGGGCCTTGTTACTAATAAGAAAATTTTACTAACTATGCAGACATCGCTTCCACACCTGCTCGCTTCAACCCATGTTTATTTTGTTATTTCCCCCATAAAATAAAACTTGGTCTGGTTTACTTCCAAAGATGTTTATCTTTTAAAAGAATGTCATGAGCCCAATTCGATTACCTTCCGTTCAATTGGAGGGGACAATCTTTTTGTTGAGAAATGCACAAAATTGTCAACTTTATTGACAAGAAAACGAAAGTAAACTTCGGAATTCTCTGGACTTTCCATAGGCTAAGGAATATATCCCGGAACTCTTTGATTACGTCACTGGGTGGTATAGAAAACCCTCGAGAGTTCCGAGTTTAATTTTTTCCAAATATAGAAGTTTGTGGTCAAAGGACCGTAATTTCAATATTCCCGACCGATGGACTGGTTAATCGTGATACATAACGATATGAGTGACTACGATTGCTGGATATAACTCTAATAACGTCTCTCAAGTCTCAAAAGTTAAATATCCACCGGTATTGATTATCACAGGCTCAGCTGTCTAACCACGTGGATACCGCATGATAGATGTATTCCCGATTTTGATTGGCTATTGATCGACACGTGATTTTCATCCGTTACATAAACGCAAAAATGTAAACAAAACATTTTTTCAGCGTAGAATTTCTTGCAAATCTCGTTTCACAACCGTAAAAGCACACATGATTTGTCAAGGTTGACATGTATTTTTAGCAATATATTGCCTTTTTGTGATCAGTAAACATCAGGTATCTTTCTTTACTCGTAGTGATATCGGGCACTAAATTCTAGAGTTTATACGAGCGTATATTTTGTAGTTCCCGTTAAAATCTATATTAATAGCAAATTATGCAATCAACGTTAAGAGCTGATATTCACAATATTCTGTTGTGATGTCACATTAAATAGATCCATCTGCATCCAATGCAAATATAATGAAAGTATAATGTAAAACTTTATAATGAAAGTATAATGTAAAACTTACACTTTTATTGAACTAGGTTCCAAATTCCAAGCTAATATCTGGACATTCATGTACGTTCTGATTACGAATTTTGAGAGAGAGGTGAAATCGGGAAACGAAACCAATTATTTAACATACACACGGTGCATTCGGAATTTCTCCATGTTTGCCATGACAAAAACACTAATTGTAACAATACAAAGTAAGAAAAAGAAATAAATTTTTATTTTTTTTCCATATACATGTAGATGACGGATACGACCATTAAAATATTTTTAATAACAAAATAACAAGATACATGAGCATGTGAGCTGTTTAAAGGGATGAGTTTTAAATCTAAAATATAACATAAAATTACAAAATACACGTAGCAAAATAAAAGAGTGGAAACAATAAAAGGTCGACCGATATATTTCGACAGATCTGTCGTTCTCAAGTGGGTCGTGAAGAATGACGAAATGACGTAAAAATGACAAGATTTTAATTATCGGCATTTTCTTTTAAGATATCCTTACATTAAAGGCCTCAGACCACAATTATTTTTCCCGTGCTTTCTTTGTAAAAATAAAGACATATTAAAAAAATCGCACCGGCATTATTGAAATGAAACTCGCACCACATAATATATGATGTCAGAAGAGAAACATATCCCAAAATCAGAAAAATCCATCGCTGTTTTTTTCCGTGGCAACATCATAAACAACCATGGGGTATGATCAGTGACCAAAATCTCAAAATGAACACAATTTTTAACCTTTGAACTTTTTCCTCATCACAACTTCCTTTCTACAAAATCTAATAAATACCGTGTTTACAATAAAGTTCAGCCCTTCTACTATCATATTAACACGAAAAAATATTAAGATTTTCAACACAAGTCACAGAAAAAAAATCGTAAAAAAATTAGATATTTTATTACTTGGAACTATATTCGTATACCACGAGTAAAGGGAATTAATTGTGGTCTGATGTCTATAACAATTTTATTCAAACATCTAATCAACTCTTTCCGTTTCCAATGTTGATTCCGTGAAGGAAAAGGGGACTTGTTTTAATTACAGAATGGAATAACTGTGGAGAATCATTACTGTTACTATAGTAACCTTTGAAGGTTTAGGAAATGTACTTACTGTTTACAACATACATAACAAGTATTGAAGCAATGACATAACACTGAGGTATGAACATGACAACTATCATTTTAGATAGCTTATATTCTAATTATATATTTTAGATAGCTTTTGTTCGAATTATATTTTTAACTGTGTTCAGGTTCACATAGAGCAGTAACTAAAAGTCATCTTATATCATTTAATTATTCTCATTTTCATAATATTTAAATTTTGATTACCAGCCGAGGAGCCAATGACATTAAAGTTGCCTTTTTTGGTCAAATTTAAGACATCGTAAATACTACATAAAATTCAAGATTTTTCAAATTTTTCATCAACGAAACCGTCAAAGCTCACAATTTTTTTTTTTGAATAATTGGACAATTATATCTTTAAGACTTTAGAAAAGAAATCATATGAGTAAGATGAATATTTTTCCTGAAAACTATTTTCATTCATTACTTGACTAAACCCTGGATTGACTCACTGATAGTGTGACGGGTGAAGCTAGCTGAGTATCACATACCTACCAATCCGGAGCACCTGATTTCACTACCATTTTTTATGGGCGTTCACGCTTCCAGTGCTTTAGTATTTGTGTTTTCTCGTTGATAATGTTTGGTCTGAGATTTCTTTTGAAGAATTTCTGGTACTCGTGATATAGAATCTGCATCTGCACCATTTATTCCTGGCCTGTATTTTATTTCGAAGTCATAAGATAGCAATGCTACATTCCTCCGTTGAGTTGTTCCATCCAGCTTTTCAGAAGTTATAACATACACTATGTAAGCGCATTATCTGTGAAAACAAGAAATTTTGATAGTTTTGAGTGTTCCCTTAATGTTTCCACAGTAGTCTACTTAAGTGCAAGAAATTCTAAAATGATGAGCAGGAAAGTGTTTTCAGATTTTGTTAAGCCCCTGCTTCCATAAGCAATCTTTTGATCAAATTTATCTTGATATAAAACAGCTCCTAATTCTGTTGTTAAAGCATCAATATGTATTTCAAATGGTTTGAATAGGTCGAGATATCCAAGAAAAGGTGGTTCAATCAAACACTATTTGAAAGTATTGCTTTTGTTCAGCGGTCCATTTCTAAGATGTTTAGGTGCTCTGCGGTTTAGCTTTTTTATTTCATACTTCTCCTTCGGTGCAGGCATTAAGACTGTGAGAGGTCTGATTATTTTTGTTAAAAAAATGATATATCTTAGATAATATCCAAGAAATTCAAAAAATTACTGTAACGCCTGGTTTTCAACGGAGTTCATATTATAAGTGCCTTTGTTCTGAATGATGTGTTAATATTTTTATGCCTTTTGACTTTCTCGTGTCATTGTTTTATCTTAATTTTTTTCTGTATTCTCGTTTTTTTTCCGTCTCTGGACTTTGATTTTTGTAATACTCACTTCCCTTGGTCCTTCTGTATTCTACTGTCGTTGCTTGTTACCACTGCACCAATGTGGTCCACGTTCCGGTACTGTTCCGAATTTTACCGTTTTCTGTTTATATGCAATTCCCGTTTAATTCATCCATACAGAAACATACATTTTAATGAAAAATATAATGAAACGTTGATTTCCATCGTCAAATAATAAATCAGTTTGAAGAAACCTGTATGATATTTAACAATGTTAAGCATTTGGATCACATAAACCATATCCGAGCTCTGGTATCAGGATCTACAAGTCGGCTTTTCAACACGTCACAGCATAGAAAACGTCACGTCTTAAACCAAAACGTCATGAAAATATGTTTTTTGAAGTGCAGCCTTGGTCATATGTGACGGACATGTTTGTGACGTAGGCCGGACAAACAACAACTGGGGAATCTTAATACCAGAACTCGGATACGGTCTATTATTTTAATATATTATACGTCATATTAATTTCTTAAATTTTGATTGGTTAACCATACGGTCGGTATTTTGGTATACCATCCCTCTGTTTAGTATACCATCCTTCTGTCTAATATACCGCCCGCTCTAATCGTACAGTGACGTCATTGACATTACTTGAAGTAGCAATATGTCAAGATTTTCAGTAAAATATAACACATGCTGCCTTTAATTTCGGATGGCATACTAGAAAAGAATATACTTCCTTCGTGTGGTAATCTATTTCATACCATCCTCAATTTTTTTTTACTTATTGCTCGAAAGATGTAATGTAATACATTGAAAATCATTACAGTGACTTGATACACTAACAGTTTCGCGCACATTCAATAAATTTAAGAAATAACTTTTGTGGACATTTTAACATAAGCTTGAGTTGTTTTCGCTATTATTTAACCCTGAGCGGTAGTGAGGGGTAAAAAAATAAGGGAAACAATGAGAGCCTATGTTCAAATGCCCACAATCCATGTAGGCCGTGAATTATTTTGATTCTAATAGGGAAATGCGGTTTGTGCTAAAGGTGTTATATTGGTATTATTTTATAGATAAATCATACCCCGTATTAGAATAATAAATATTAAATAAGTATAGAGATTGACGATGTTCATATCAGTGCAGTGCAGTGATAATAGAATTATCTTCGATCGGGAACAATTGAAAATCAATCAAATTAGCGATAATAATAAAAATTAAATAATATGATGACATACATTGTTGAATCAATGGAAGTGAATGTGTATGAGTGTCGGTTGAAATGTAGTTGGAATTAACCCCCAAAAAATGCCTTATAACTCAAAGAGTTGTCTATATATATCAAATTAAGCAAAAGAAGTCAGGAAAATAAACGTCTAGGGTTAAAAAAAAATACATCAAAATTTTGGCGGGAATGAGAATTCTCTTTTTTACTGAGTGACAGAACAGCCTACTTACGTTGTAGTAGGTAGGTCAAAATAACCAGTAAATTACTAGTAACTGAGCTACCGGATCGATTCTTTAGCTCACTCCAAGCCAAGAAAACCAAGGGTTGAACCGATCATGCTACCCCTTGGTGCATATTATTCGGACTATTAACTGACTGGTGGTTATTACAGAAAATGTGTGTTTCCATGGCAACGTTATGCCTCCTAATCGTGGCAAGTAAATTGACCAGAAAATATGCTCCACGGGGTACCTTTGATCTAAAGGAGCGGGTTTTTCTTGGCTTGTTACAATCTACATCACATTTACAATGTGTGTTCCTATGTTCGTCTGTATGCTCTCTACATTTCCAACTCCTAACTATCCACCACCCCTACCCCTCTTGCCTCTACCCTTCGGAGACTTCGTCCGCTGGTTCAACTTTTATCTTACTAGGTTGAGCCGTACATCACTGTTAATGCTCAGATGTATTCATGTTTAACTGTTGCTTTGATTTCAATTCCTAAAAACAAGACGCAAAAACGAATGCTGGGCGAGATTCGATCCCGGAACAATCAGTTTTGTCGTCCAGGGGTCTAGCCCACTGGGCCACGGAGGGCATTTCTCTGTAATGTTTTAAAAATTTGGGTGTATCGTGAACCTAAAATTGTGAAACGCACGAAGGCGACATCTCGGTCTAGAATTTATATATCAATACAAAATACAGAATAAAGTTAAACTGCTTTTGTTTTCTTGGATTTTTCTGCATTTGATTTCGTTAAATCGTGTAAAATAAACCGTGCGTTTTTCTGCAAAATTTCGTGAAGTGTTGAAAAATCCTTCCGTAACCACGTTTTTATGCAAATTGATCGCGGTGCTATAATATCTGTCCGCCGATTCTTGACCGTCCAGAATCAAAATCTTGTGATATTGTCACGTTAAGTAAAAATACATTTCTTGTGCATTTGTCCAATTCGTCGTGTGTTTGATGCGCGTGAAAAGGTTCAGATTTCAAGTCCTTACAACCGCTTAGACCCGAGTCTGGCTAGGACCTACATTCGACAACAACCAACAAGTTCCGCCGGTTAGTTTGCATTCACAAAAAAATTCGGAAAAAAATCCTTTTCCCCTCCTGAAAATGTCACTTCGCGGGGATTTTGAATATGTGTAAGAAATATTCATTAACCTATATTATACACTATATATTTCTACTTACCTTTTCATTTCTTTTCAAGCCAAGAAATCCAAGGGTTAAACCGATCATGGTACCCCGTGGTGCATATTATTCGGACTATTAATTGACTGGTCGTTATTACAGAAAATTTGTGTTTCCTTGACAACGTTATGCCTCCTAATCGTGGCAAGTAAATTGACCAGAAAATATGCTCCACGGGGTACTTTTGATCTAAAGGGGCTTGGTTAGGCGGCTGGTTTGATTGGTAAAGGTCCCGGATTCGATCCCCGGAGACCACCTTGTTGAAATTTGTATCGAGAATCAAGCTCTCAGGTTACATTTGAATATTTCTCTGGCATTATGTCAAAATCGATTTAAAAAAAAATGAAAATTTCCATTGCGCACTATTTGAAAGGATAAAATCCATGGATATCGCATTCATTTGAAACCTTTGAAACCATACTCCCTTAATAAATTTAGATAAATTCCTCCTGTTTATCCTCTTAGATTTAAGTCACTATGATCACAGCTCACAACAATGCGAAGATTTCTTTCGTGGTATTACGGATACAAGGGCTTATTCTAATGCGATTTCAAAAACCAATAGATTCATTATAATAATAGAATTTTTCCTGAATATTGAGCGTATTAGCACATTATGCGGTAGCAGGTGTGTCAGGGTTAACATGTAAAAACGAATTGTATCGACATTTAACACTATAGAAATGTCCTAAATAGGAATGAGTATAAAATGTAGTCTAGGTATGACTGTTTTGAATGTCATTAAAAATAGACCCTATAGAGCTATGGCTACTAAAAAAGTGTATCATCGGAGTATGAACGTAAGGTTACTGTTTGGTCTTTAGTTTCCCTTTTCACTGGGTTATATGAGATGAAAGTTTAGTTTATAAATTAAAACAACATTTATATATCGAAAGTAAATTTAAAACATTAAGATCTTCAAGTATAAATTTTCTCTATCAGATTTTACACATGTTCTGATTTATAGGTTTCTAAATGTTTTGATTTGATCTGCACTGAAGAGACATAAGTTGTCGAAAGGCGCATATGTGCAGAAACCGAATTCACAGTAACTACAGTATTTTGTTATTTATTTACAAACAAACACCTACAATGGTCGAAAATTACAATCACATGCCACACTGCATTAGAAAAACATAAATAATGATAGGAACTCGGAATAGCCGGACTTAACACCGGCACCAGAAAAAAAAACTAGCGATAGAGTTTAAATCGCTTTCTTGCTACCCAAATATGTCCTTCTGTATCACGTTTCCCTATAATATAAAAAAACATATGAATAAAACAAAGGACGTTAGATTTTTCATTAATTCATTTCTAGTTTTTTTTTCGCAATTCTAGTTTTTTTTTCACATATCTTAACAAAGATATTATCAACCAAAAACATTGTAATCATGGCATCCAATTGATGAATATGTATATGGTTAAATATGATTTAAAAGATGTCAGTCAAATATAGAAACTAATTAACTTCATTGCTGGGATTATCCGGGGATCAATCCTCACAATATATTTGAATTTATTCTTTGACAGTTGAAACGGTAGTATTAATGATAGGAATTTCGTCGAACAAAAAAGGCCGATTTACGGTTGTCTAAAATTAATCATTACCAAGTCATGCTAAGTTATTGGTGAGTTATCAATAAATATTGCAGACATTTGAAGACAAAAGCATTGTTATATGAGACTATGTCTGCTGGAACAACAACATTTATCATTGAAGGAGGATAAAAAAATTAATACCTCTAAAATTTACTCTTAGGAATGAGCACATCTCATTGTTTAAGGCCTCACAGTGACTTCAAGATTAAGAACAGCAATAAGAGCAGTAACATTTCTTGGTTTCGCCAAGAGACTTTGTCTGATGTGCATGCCTTCCGTTGTTAATTTAAGACTAGAGATTGTCTCCCCTGCAGTGTGGAGTCCCAGTGCAAGAGATGTATGCTCTCTACATATTGAAGTTATGGTGTATTTTTTTTTTTTTTTTTGAAAAAATATCTCATATTGATATGTTCAAGACCATACGCGTATTTTGCAGTTTATTTTTAGTTATTCTGACCAATCTCTTTATAGTGCCTACATCCCACTAATCGATTTCGCCAAGGCTGCTTGCAATTGACTCGATGAGTGTCCTGTGATTTTTTATATGTTGTGATTATTTTATATGAGTCTTTTGTGGGGGACGGATAAAAGTGGTTGTAAGAACACTTAATTTTATGTTTGTTGAAAACTGGAATCCATGGATAACGAAGAGCATGGACCACGTGTGGCGTTATTCGACAAAAAGTAAATGAATTCCGCCAAAACCACTGATAGGAAGGTCTTGAACTTACTATGAGGTATGAACACAGTTCATTTTTTAAGGCCTCATGGCGACCTCAAGATGAAGAACAACAATAAAAGCGTCGTTCTGTTACTTGGTTTACCATTTATTTGAAGAGACTTTGTGTCATGTGCATTTACTTCATGCCCTTCCATTGTGGAGTAATAGAAAAATCAACATTTGAAGCAAATATCTAAATAAATAAGTCAATTGCAAAATTACATCTTTAATAAGGTAGACTACAAATGGTGTCAAAAATCATTTGAAAAAATCACCGTTCAAGACCCTCTATAAAATATCCCATTAAGATTTGTACACGATGGAATGACATAATACCCTTAAAATTATTAAGAATTGGATGATGAAATAGGCTCGAGTTCATAAATGAGGCTTAATTTATAACTAAGAGCCTCATTTATGAACTAAGATTATACCAACTAATGAAGACATGACTGATAACTTATGAAAATATAGCAGATCAACGTATTGTCATCTAATGAGAGAGCAATATGAACGTAAAGCTTACTGTTTAATTCCTTCATGCTCAAGTATAATTCTACCTTCATATAAGTAATGTGAATATGCAATTCTAACAAGAAGGTTTTCGGGAAGTTTTGAGTTTGATTTTTCTTCCTTAGTGCGACGGTGTTTTACAGCAGACTAGGCTGCTTGAGCTAGCCGGCAGTGTAGCGGCGAGCACCCCCTGACCCATATTTCAAAATTACGTATTGTCATTTTCCCTCCTTTCAAGATTGTGGTCATGGAGTGAGTAGTCTACTTGTATTGGGTTTCATTCTTACGTTTTTTATACTATTGGGAGACTGGACAGATAAAGGGGAGGTTTGGGTACCCATAAACTGGTTAAACCCTACCGCTGGCCTTCGCTAGTGCCGGTACCTAGTCCGGTTGTCCTGAGTTCATATCGTTGTTGACGTTCGTCATTTGTCTTATTCATGTTTTTCCTGTGTAGTCCCTTAGCAGATTGTGGCATGTAATTATAATTTTCAGCCATTTTAGGTGATTTCTGTTATCCATTTTTTTTATTTATTTATTTTTTTTTTTTTTTTTTTTTTTTTTTTTTTTTTTTTTTTGCATTTCTAATATATCTCGACTCCCAAAAAGGATACCGTAAATCATAAATCGTGAAAGACATCATATATAATTTCCCTTTAGGGTTCAAATATATATGGTCATTATGTCAATCCCAGTACATCTAATAATTCACCGTCTCAATAAGTTTTCCTCCTTCAATGATAAATGTTGTTGTTCAAACATAACATTCCTTTTGTCTTCAAATGTCACTATAATCTATCTAGAATGTTTATTGGCAAAAAGGGTGAAAAAAGATACTAAAAAGGGTAAAAAAAGTTATTCATATTTAGTGATAGGTAAAGACAGGGCCTATTTTGTTAAACATCACACTGATTCACACATAAAGTATACAGAGGAGGATGTCATCGCAATGCTGGAATTCTTGATTAATAACATATTATAGAATTTGGAGGACAAGTTTTCCAGCAGACAATAGGGATTCCTATGGGGACTAATTGTGTGCCACTTTTAGCAGATTTGTTTCTTTATTCGTATGAAGCCAGGTTCATACAAGGGCTAAGTCAGGAAAAGAACAATAAGCTAGCCATGTCCTTAATTTCAGCTTCCGTTATAAAGATGAAGTTCTTTCATTGAACAATCCTGAATTTAAGGATAACCTTCATCTTATATACCCAAATGAACTCGAAATTAAAAAGACCACAGATACACCATCACCAGCATCATACCTGGACCTATACCTCTACATTGACAACTCTGGTCGTCTGAAAATAAAACTTTACGACAAGCGTGATGATATCGACTTTCTAATTGTGAACTTCTCGCTTTTGGGCAGTAATATTCCCACATCTCCGGCATATGGCGTGTACATTTCACAACTCATTCGCTATTGCCGTGCCTGTAGTTTGTATAGCAATTTTATCAACACAGCGAAATTACTGTCTCAAAAAGGACAAGGTGTGATAAGGGGTAGATTTGGCCCAAGATTCCCGTGAATTTCTAAGTTGCACCTCGAGATTTTGTTTCATGTTTGTTTCAAAGATGAGATCCCATTTACAGAAAAAATACAAAAGTTAGAACTAATGACGTCACAATAGGTACAGTTCTGACGTCATGAAAAGGCTATTTTTGAGCATTTTCATAGAAATATAATGAATTTGGCAGATTTTCGAACAGTTTTCCTATCCGGAAATATCGAGCACATTCAAGAACCAGTTAGATAATTTACCAACTTATTGGTACAAATGAATTGAACCTCTCATATAAATATTTTTTTGGTTCTTGCCTGTGCTCTGTATTTCCTATATAGAAAAAGGAGTCAAAATTGGTCAAATCTGTCATTTTCGACAAAATCTTCAATTTGTTCCTTCTTCTACATTCAAAAACTCAATAATCATACATCAATGTTTGAAGAAATGTTACTGTTTATTGAAAAGCCATATCAATAGAACATTTCTATGAGAAAATTCTGTGAATTCAATTAAATTTTATTTTTCTGGCCAAATAAGGCCCTTACCGCCCCTACTCCTTTATACATCAAGGGTATGTTCAGTCATTGTTGCAATTGTTACTACAGAAGTTTTACGGTCGTCACCACGATTTGATAGGTCGTTGCAGTGTTTCTTTTCACAAATGAAAATAAATGTCTTTGGGTAGATCCAGATCCAGAGTTTATTACTGGACCTACTAACACCGACTGTGAAAAAACTGGAATTTTCACTGGCAGTGTGACGGGCGCCACGCGTGGAGCAGATCATGCTTACCCTCCCGGAACACTTGATGATATCCCAGTTTTTGTAGGTTTACACTGTTAGTGCTTTAGTTTTGTGGCGTTCTTGTTCATTTTGTTTATTCCCTTTGTCTTTGTCATACTGTCTCGTGTCGGATATGAATTAACGTGGTTTTGGATTTATGATTTTAGAATTCCCCCTTTCTACGTTCTTTCTTTGGTATGCGTTTGCCAATGTATTCAAAAACTGAAAAATTTGAATAGGGCTAAAATTGCAGATTGTTGTTGTAGTATAGCTATTGAAGAAATAGAAATTATAAAACAATGACAAATTGACGAAAAGCAGGTGCAATTATTAAGTAGTATTTAAGATGCCAAGGGAACATACTGCTTTATGTAAGCAACATTGTAAACAACCGACATTCAATTGTTTCTATCTCTTTTTTAGCAATGTCAAGATGACAGAGATAAACTCAGACTATACAGATATAATTCTGTCAGGAAAATTAAGCGATTTACCTCCAACACCAAAAAGATCACTACATATTTACCTGTGTTCTAACAAGTCAGGTAAGTCATTATTTACTAGGTTACTATCATTGCGGTGGTTTGGACTTGCTTTGTCTATTTGCCCTTTGGACTTTGGTTCTCGACAATTCTTTTCAGTAATTTTGTTATTACCCCCCCCCCCCAATTACTTGTTGTGTTCCTACAGATCATGTAAGTTCAAATGCCACTACACTTTAACTTGAGTTGTAAAAAGTCAAGAAATTAATAAAAAAAAACAATCATAACATTCAAACTGTTGAACAAGTCGTACCAAAGCGTTCCGATGAGGTTATAATTATTCAGTTTATGTTAACTAAATCAGTATATATGAAAAAGAAAGGAAATGGGGTAAATGTCAAGGAGACAACATCCCATCTCCAGGTTTAAACAACCCAAAACAAAACATCTAGGGGTCACCATACAGTGTCCAACATAGTGAGGAATCTCACACCATATAGCAAGTCCTAAATGGCCCAAAAAAGAAATCAATGAAAACAAACCACATCCAATAATCCAAATATCAATAAACTAAAATTTTGTAAGAAGACAAGGACAAGCCAATGACCAACATATTCCTGACTTGGGACATGTGCAAAAATTGCAGTGGTGTTAAACTCATTGTCTTGGATCCAAACCCTCCCCTATGTGTGGTGAATGGCTAAAAAATAAATACACAAAAAGACTTGCAATAAAAATCAAACTAGAAAAATGTCCAACCTATCAAGACGAGTACCCTTACAATGAAGCACATAAAACATGAGGACAATACACACGGGTACTGTCCGGACAAATGCTCGCAGTTACTAACAGCTAGCTAAGGACATAACTTCCGTTGACTATGATATGAAGCCTTTTTACATATGAAACTTCAATTGAAATACTTCTAAAAAGATTTCATATAACAACATCATCAGTTATGAAAGAAAAACATGATATTGTGCAATGCCAAATACAGCCAATATGAAAAATTGTTTAAATTTAGTTATGGTGTAAAGCATTTAGGAGATGATCAATATTTTTCCGACAAGAACCAGAAGTAAAGATTTAACAAAAATGCTGTATTTATACCCTTTATGAAAAAGTTTGTTCAACGGATTAATAAGTTTGGAAGGACAATTTCTGAATTTATGCGCTTTGTAAATGTTATTTATGATTTCCATAGAAGTTTGGATGTGAAATGCCCTGTTGTATAAGAGCCCAGCATGTAGAACCAAATTTTCTTAATAAGTCAATGTATCTATAATAAAATTAAGAGAATGTTTTTATCAATTTATGATATCTAAACCCTTGATGCATAAGTTTTTTAGTGAGACAAAGATTTCGGTCGTTGAAGTCAGAAACATCAGTAAATACTCGTGCATATCAAACAAGTTGTGAAAGTAGACCCTCTTAGATGGGGCTAACGGAACATTGCCGTCGAGGTGGGGAAATTGACTATAGGGAAGGAGATATCATCCCTTTTATCATAAAAACTTAGTGTTTAACTCTCCTTGATTTATTGATATATCAAGATCAAGAAAAGGAGAATGATCACTGCTGCTATTGGATTTATTTAACTTAAGTTCTGCAGGATAAATTTCATCTGTAAATTTAGAAAATTCAGGATTATTTAAAGCCAAAATATCGTCCAAATATCTATATTGTTAAATTTACCCACTAAATGCTGTTTAGAAGTGTCTTTTTGAATTTTTGCCATAAATTGTGACTCTTAGCAATAATGAAATATGAGAGGTGCACAGTTGGTACCAATAGGAATACATATTTTTTGCCGATAGACTTTATCACCGAAACGAACAAAAATATTATCAAGAAGAAATTTAATGCTTTAATCATATCCTGACAAGTCCAGTTGGTATATTTGTCATGTTTGTCGTCACTGAAAAACGATTTAAATGTATTGAAACAAATGTAAGTACATTCTGATTTTTTGAAGGACCATTTGATCAAATACGAAAATTTCCCTCTGATAAACGTATGCGGTAGTGTAGTATAAAGGTTAGAAAAATCATAGCTATCGACGAAGGTATATGCTTCATTAACAGATCGAAACTTTTCCAAAACTTCTACCGAATTTTTAACAGTCCAAAAATAGTTAATTCCACTGTATCCATAACATTTGTTGCTAAAGTTTATGACGAGATTTTTTATGGTAGTAAGTGCACTGGTCAATAAAACAGAACTATGTGTAGTTGAACATTTACTTGATGCCGAAATAAAACGAAATTTGATAGGATTTTTGTGAAGTTTAGGAAGCCAATACATAGCAGGAATGCTTTTATAATTAGAACTTGGTTTTAGTTCAGCTGTAGCTATCATGTGATCATCAATTATTTGTGTTTCTGTTGACGTGGTAGCTTGAAATGTACAAGAATGGGTAATTTCATTCCGAATCACCTCGATATAATACTTACGTCAAACAACGACCACATTATTGGCGGCTTTATCTGCCGGAACAAATATATACTCTTTTTCCAAATCATTTAACTTCCGTTTAATTTTTGAAATCGCAGGAGTGGTATTCTGCTGCTTATTGATTTATACGGATATCAACAACTTCCATGCATTTGTTAATGAAAGTGTCTAATGATTTTTTATCTGCATTTTCTCTTTTACGCCACTTTTTACAGAACGGCTTTTTTAATGACTTCACGACAGTCCTTCCAAATGATTTTTGAAGGAGGACGATATTTGGGTCCTTTTTGGAGAAAAGTTTTTACCTCTCGGTCCTGGGCGATGTTGAGGTCCCCTGTAATAACATGACCACTAGGTTCACATCGAAACTTCGAGCTTGCACAATTTTAGGTCAAGGGTGAATTTTTATTAATTTCAGGATTTTTGGTAACAGATAGATAATAAAAATAAGGTCTCTGGTAGGTTTTTTGTTAGTATAAGAGATAATGGGGTTCCATATAATCAAAATAAGAAGGAATAAGTTTTATAATATTTGAGTCTCTAAATATACTTATTACATCAATAAGATCGATCCCTTTGTTGATAAACGGTAAATTAAGAAAATATCTTTTATGGCCACGGTCTTCAGGTTTATCAATTTTAGGAAACAATTTGTGGTAGTTCTCTTATAGTCAAATAAGTTGAGTTCTCTTATAGTCAAATAAGTTGAGTTCTCTTATAGTCAAATAAGTTACAGTCAAATAAGTTGAGAACGTTTATGCCAAACAGATTGTACGAATTTACTTGTGTTCTAAAAGATTTTTTTTCTACCAAGTTAAGGACGTCTATTTCAATGACTAAACTAAATGAGTTAGTCCAGGTAAAAGATACTCATGATCTAACAAATAAGCACTGCCATGCCAAATAGACCAAGCAATGAAGGAACATGCACATGAGACAAAAGTCATCCGTTTCCCGACAAAGAAACTAACAAAAACTAATTGCAACACTTAAACAATCTCAGTGAATTCATGGGGTTAAAGGTATTTGCATAAAAAATCACGAGATGTAGGCACAATAAATAAGTGGTCAGAATAACAATTTGAAGATGTATAATAGAATATCTCTTGAGAACAAAGAAACCATAACTGAAATGACCATGAATCTCTTGCACGGGGAATCTTTTTGCGGATTCTACACAGCAGGAGAGACAAACTCAGGCTTTAAAATCTTTATATCTAAAATTTTTGTGGATAGTAAACATAAAAATTTACCAAGTCCAAAAAAAAACTGAACAGTTCTCAAAGCCGGCCTGCACAACAAATTTTTAAAAAAGGAAGAAAAAATATCCTTTGTTCTAACTGGGATGAGATTGCTGGGGAGATCCCACTCAGATCACTCCTGCTGGGATATGATGCCAAAGACAGACCAAAACACATGAACTTCTAATAACTTACTTAATACCGAAGTTACTGTGAATTCGATAAGATCAGTCAGTCAGTCCCAAAGAGATAAGTATACATTTCCTAGTTTACTAACAAGTCGAGCATGTCACTGACAAAAAGGGTCAAAATACAGTTACTTGACAAGATAAGCTAGTCTATATAAAGCAAATCAGATTTAATTTTATTCTAACAAAATAAGTTACGTCAATGTCAAATAGGTTATCATAGTCAACAGACATGACGTAAACAAGAAAATGGAGGAACAAGGAATCGAGTCATCAACAACAAGTACTAAATAGAACAAAAAGGGAAACGGGGAATGTGTCAAAGAGACAACGACCCAAAGGGGAGTAATAACAACTCAAAGCCCCCATAAGATCTTCAATGAAAGGTGGGGAACCCCACACCCAACGGCAAGTCGGAGTCGGCCCCTGAATAAAGAGTAATCAAGTTCAGTGAAATAAACATCATCATAGACTCCTATAGACATAAAGTAAACTAACTAGAAAAAAGACAAGACACTCAAAGACTTAATAAATTTCCTGACTTAGGACAGGCTTAAACTAGTTTTAATTGTTTTTAAGATAAATTATACATATTGCCATCTTTTTATAAAGTGTAATTTTAAAAATAAAAAGCACTGTATAAAAGATTGACTCCACAATGACTAGAACGTTTTAATGAAAATTGATTATACCCTATCTTGTAATAAAATTGTATTATTGTTTCGTTTCTTTGATGTTTGATTCTATTATTCTACGAATAATCATTTTATTGATTTCAAACGTATGACAATTTTTATAAAACTGTTAGCAATTCGATCGTGTTTTCTTTTATCCTTTTATATAATGTTGTCCCATTACAAAGAGAATAGCTGCTATAATAAATCTTGTATTATTAAGAATGTCACATATCGTCTTTAGTTTAGTTTCACAGAATATATATTTTTTATAACAATTATATATACATGTATCCAATAAACATGACAACTCTTCATTTCCCGTAAAGTAATAATGTTGACATCAGTTTCCAAACGAAGCATTATTAGTTCTGCCCAACATCATTTTATATTACCTAATACAAATATAATTAGGGACTTTATGAAACAAATAACAGAATACCCAAGTTATAATTATTGTATTAACAATGAACGGATATGGAGTAAATACATGTGATACAAAGTCTTTACAAAAACGTCTTAATGGAACAACGCTTTTTTGTTGTTCTGTATCTTGAAGTCACCGTGAGGTCTTCATAGTAAGTTAAAGAAGACCACTTGCGCGTCTTTAAGGGACCGACCATTTAACTTGAAAAGGGGGGGGGGGCTATGGTTTTTTTCCTAAAAAAATATTTTTGATCTGATTTCATGTGAAAAAATATTTTGGCTGCCAAAATGATGACAAAAAAATTTCTGAATGAGGCTTTCTGCCCCAAAAAATAATGTTAATTTTGAAAAAAAAATATTTTGTTGATACGCGTGCAAAAAATAAATAATTTGTTTCGCGCGAAGCGCGAAAAAAATTTTCTGTCCAGAATAAAAACCATAACCCCCCCCCCTTTCAGGTTAAATGGTCGGTCCCTAAGCGGAATTCACAGCTAATTGTCGAACAATGTCACATCCTTGTCTTGTTTAGATCGTTACTGAGAAAAGCTCTCTTACAATTACCGTTATCCATTGCCCTACAAAAACACTAGTGTCTTTTGCTCGTGAACAGATACAACATACGGACAAACAAATAGCGCTCATCAAGTTAATTAAAAATTTGGCAACGTGAGACATGGCAATAAAACAGGTGGTCAGAAGTACATTTTGAATATCAAAAAATATTATAGTGTATCAATATAAAATGTGCTCACAAGAGCAAGTCAACAATTCTGAAATATAAAGAGAGCATGCATCAATTGCTCGAGTAATTTTTTACGGCCTTCACGCTACAGGAGAATAAAACTCAAGTTTTTTTATTAACATTTTTACTATTCATCGTTGAAACCGAAACCAAATCCGAAACGGAGACCAAAAACGAAGCCATATACAGAATATAATCACTGTCTGATAGGCTCAACAGTTAATCACTCTTTTTGAAGTCTTTAGATAGATTCATTTATAAATTCAGTGTTATTGACGCAATCAAACTTAAGACATTTCATGATTAATATGTAATCATTCTTCAAATTGGTTTCAAAATTTGTTTTGGGTGTAATCCTGAAAAAATAAAATACACGCGTAATTTGTTGTTTGGCCAATACTTCGTATATTTATATAAATAGAAAAAAGAAGGGAAACGGGGAAAGAGAAAACGACCCAAAGGGGAGTAATAACAACTCAAAGCCACCATAAGATCTTCAATGAACGGTGAGAAAACCCCACACCCAACGGCAGGTCGGAGTCGGCCCCTGAATAAAGAGTTATCAAGTTCAGCGAAATAAACATCATCCTAGACTCCTATAGACATAAAGTAAACCAACTAGAAAAAAGACAAGACACACAAAGGCTTAATAAATTTCCTGACTTAGGACAGGTGCAAACCTGCTGCGGCGGGGTTAAACTAGTTTTATTGGGCCGAAACCTTCCCTTATAGCCTATGTGATAAATCAAAAAACAATCGTATCAACAGTAAAATTCAGTTGGCAACAGGACTGAGTCAATTGTGAAAAATGAAACTGAAAGAACTAAATATACGGACCTAAACATGAAATCACAAGAGACTACTAGCAGTTAACTGACATGCCAGCTCCAGACCCATTACCAACTGACAAAGTAAGTTAGGTACCCTCAGTATACAGCTTCCACCAAGATCCCTTCCTGTGAGTTTAGCATAATGAATTCATGCATATACCAGAATACATAACCCGTGTCCATGCAATACAGAATTTAGAAATTTAGAATGTGTTTAGTTAAAATGCAAAGACCCTATCAAAAAATCAATGTTAATACCAAAGAAGGCCATACGTAATGACTGGACGACAATACCGTAATTATAACCCTTATGAATTAGACAATTTAAAGGTTTTATAAGTTTGTTAGGCGAGTTTTAGTATTTTTTACTTTTATGTAAAACATTACCGTAAAATAAGGGATGTGAAATACCAGCCTTGGTTAGATGTTTACAGGTTGCATTGTATTTATGAACTAAGTCTTTATATCGATGATAAAATTTATTAAAAGTTTTAACTAGTTTATGATAACGAAAACCCTTGTAATAGTTGTTCAGTTATGAAAATGCTTGTTTTTGTCATGCAATTTCATTGTTCATTCTACCTGTAACTTGTTTAATTATGGAAGTAGGTTCTGAAGGCATCATTATGAATCAATCCAAGTGAGGAATCACATCATAAAATTTGTTTTAATGAATTGCCTCTCATTGAAACTGCCGATGTCTACTGACATACTTCTGAGTTTAGTTATCCTTCCGTAGTGCGACAGTGTTTTTCCAGCAGACTAGGCTCATTCAGCTAGCAGGCAGTATAGCAGCGAACAATCCTGACCCATCTTTAAAAATTATGTGTTGTCCCTTTTCCTTTCCAAGATTGTGTTTTGGGTTTTATTTGTATATTTAATATATTATAGGGGAATGAGACAGAGAAAGGGGGTTTGGTACCCTTAGCCGGATAAACCCTCTCGCTGGCTTTTGTTAGTGCCGGTACGAAGTCCGGCTGTCCCGAGTTCCTATCGTTGTTAACTTTTTTCTTTTGTCTTTTATTTGTTTTTTTTTTTCGCTTGCGATTCTTTGATACAGTGTGGCATTTGACTGTGTTTTTCGGCCATTGTAGGTGTTTCCTTTCATCCCTTTTTATACTATTCAATCTAATTAAAATTATATCTACAAATTGTTCCTTACACTCACTGCATGGTAGATCTAACAACATCCCACTTAACTGTCTGTTCTGATGACCTTTCAAATCAACCAATCAGACTGCAGCTACCATGAATGTGAAAGCATTGGACTTAGGATAAAACCGGAGGATTTCGAAAAGGTCATAAGAACAGAAAGTAGAATTGGATGTTGCTAGATTTTCAATGCAGTGAGTGTAAGGAACAATTGGTAGATCCAATTTTAATTACATTGTGTTCTATTGTACCTTAAAAGACTATTTTTTTTCATGATACTTCTTTTAAATAAAGTTGCAAATAAGAATGTTATCTAACTTTTTTCGTATCGGTATGTCTGTTGATCTTGTTATCAATTTCATTTGACTCTAATGCAGCTGGTGAAAGGTTACTCCTTGAAACACGCTTGTGATTTTTTGTGATTTTTTAAATTACACATTAAAAATCAAATTGATTTACAGAGTAACATATCGCGCACATTGAAATCAATACGCACACACGTATAAACAATATAAAACCAGAGGCTCCCAGGAGCCTGTATCGCTCACCTGGGTTTCAGTTGCCACAATCAAGGTAACATTGTAAGTTATACAGTTGATCTTCAGTTTCTCAAACTTTCGTAGCTCAAACACCTCCTATATCTTTAGCTGTTTTTTAAGTCTGATCATGTTTTACTATATTTCTTTATTGGGCTTTTTTGACAAAAAAGTTCTTGCTAAGGACCACTTTCGACACCAGTTTTGAAGTTGAGATGTCATTTTGTTATTGGCAGTCAACAAACATTTTTCAACATCGGTTTTGAAGTCGCAACATCTATATCTACTTGGAAATCAAATTTCATTTAAATCGGACAATGTAGAATTATCCAGCCTTTTTTGGCGGCCATTTTAAAAATGGCGGTCAACGAACAATTTTTAACATCAGTTTTGAAATTATGACATCAAAACCGATTTGGAAACCAAATGTCA
>MJUU01030484.1:32388-42838 GCA_002080025.1 Modiolus philippinarum
CGAAACTCCACTTCAATGTTTAATCAATACAGATAATGTGCATGATAAGGTTGCAATTAAAAGCAATCAACATGTATTTGTTTGAGAAACAAATGTTCTTGCTACCCTATCCAATTTCAGAACAGGATTGGTGGTACATATTTATGTCATTTCGTTCTGAAACTTATACCTTTTAAGCAATCTTTCAAATTAATTTCTGTGGGTTCGTTTCACAAACTTTGGTTTTTTTTTTCTTTTGATTTTTCGGGTTTTTTTTTTTTTTTTTGTTGAGAGTACCACTTACTAAATCAAGTATGAAATAAATTCAGATATCTACTATATGGGCAGTTGCACTGATAGCAAAAATGACATAAGTACATATGGAAAAAAGTAAAACCAAAGTATTTATGTTAATCACGTGTTTTACAATCAGCAAAAAGCCAAAAATGGAACTGACAGCATTCAAACTACACTCATATTCTGAAGTACAAAGTACCAAGTACAGTTATATCAAGGATGTATATTTAGAAGGATAAGCATCTCGTGATAATTTGGAATATATCACGAGGCGTGAGATTTTGTCACTTTGGGACCCTCTATTAAAAGCCTTAAAACAATGGAAATATAATAATATTGGTCACAAAAATTGTTCTGCGAGTATAATAGATGTTGAAATTCAGAAAAACATGAAATCTGTGTAATTCTGTGCATTACTTTCAAATCCTTTAGTTCAAAATCGTGGTGCATTTTTACCAATGAAAACCGGAAGCGGAAAAAAGTCGAACGAAAATGTTTTGTTTACAAATTTCAATCATTTGTATTGAAGAAACTACTTGCTGTGATGTAATGACATTTACTATACGGATGTAAAAATCATTCAGCTTTCAGGAAAATATAATTTTATTAAAATCCATAAACAACTTTTAAAGTAGATAGCTCAAAAGTGAGTGCATACCAGACGCCTCGCTATAAATTTTAAATTGTAACATGGATTGTGTACGAGTTTCCTATCCTTCTAAATATACGTCCTTGGTTATATTAACACCACTGACATACCAAAGATTACAAATCAAACGCACCTTTTCTGAATACCAGTCAAACCGACCTGCAACAATAAACAAGTTTTGATAGCCTAAACGACGTCCAAGATAACTCTTATATAAATTATGACATTGTTATGCGAGATATATTTCAACTGATAATTGAAAGCGTGCAATAAGAGACAAAATATGACAATGTAATAAGCTAAGGCCATAAAAAAAAAATTATTGGTTCTCAGGCCCTCCCTCATCTAGTTGGAGGCTTGAAAAAAGCCCCTCATTGACCCTATTTTTTGCCATTCAATAAAATAAAAATAAAAAGTCACCTCCCTCACTACATTTTTGGTGTTTTTACAATGTAAAAAGCTGCCTCATCTATTTTTTGGCAAATAAAAAGATAAAAAAAAATCACCTCCCTCCCTCATCTGTTTCAATGAAAAATGGCCTGAGAACCAATTAATTTTGTATGGCCTAAGCATGCTATTTATAGACAATAATTTCTAATTGTGATACATATCCGATACAACTCTGAATTCCGGAATGTGATTTAACATTAAAAATTTTGGTAAATCATATTTTTTGGGGAGTACCTAATAAATGAAAATTCTGGTGATTGGTTCAAATGATAGTAAATTAATGTCACTATATATATTTGACATATCTTAAACATATATTTGTGTGTTTAATACAATTTTACTCAAAACATGAGATTTTTGGCAAAGTTTCGGTACAACAATTCTCAGCACCAATATTTCATAACTGTAACATGGTTTTGAAGATGTAATGACGTAAGAAGTTAGTTTATGAGCCTATGTTGCAGAATTCAAGTGATTAGAACAATTCAGTACAATCAAAACAAAAATTTATTAAACCAAAAAAATAGTGTAGTATTCCGTCCAAAAGGATAGGTCTTAACAATCGAAATTTAAACAATTTTCCGCACTGTTGTTTTCAGTACAACAAACAAAAATTATTAATTTAAATATAGATGAATTATTTTAGGCAGAAAAAATGCGGTCTACAGGGGTATCACACAAACTTTGTTATTAGAGGGCTTTTCAGCTTCGGCTAATGGACTATACTTATTAGATTTGTTGTAGCCATTCCATTTAATGGTTAGTATGTGTGACATCTCTTAAGTGCATGTTTGTAAAGAAATCAATGACATACTTAGAGAAATTCAAGATTTTGTGAAGAATTTTTTACATTTAATGCCATTTTCAACACTAGTTTCCCAATATAAAATGAATTTTCTGACCACCAGTGATAATTTTCCTATGAACTTGAATCCTTCAACTTTATATTAAAGCATTAAAAAAGTGGTATTCGGGGGCAAAAAACAGGTATTTGCAGGGCCTGAAGACAGCTGGGGTCTACAGAAAAATATTACCTGTAACAGTGATTTTTCCTTAAAAATTTTTAAAAATCATTGTAAACAGTGATTTAAATTGAATCAGCACTCACATGGACTTGATTATCTGATATCATTTTAAACTGACAAAATATTAATCTTCAGTATAATTTTATGACAAATTCTAGGCCATTTTGCAGGACAAAGACAATGAGAATACCCATATTTAGGGTTGAAAAAACCCAAATAACTGTTTTCAGTGATTTTTGTAATCACTTCATACAGTTATTTTAGCAGTAAATCAAGGGGAGCAAATCTTACTTCTCATATTTTTATGCATAAAAGTAACTTGTACAGGTGATTATAAAATCACTTATTCCAGTAGTTCCCCTGACTGATGGAGCTACATTGTGAAGCTATGGCCCTCAGTTTTCATCGATGAAAAAAAATCTAGATGTGTTTCCTTAAGAGAGGCAGCAATTGTACATGTTGTAAATTGTGTTCATTTGATATTTATTATAGAAGATAGAACAGTTTTTCATTCCAAATGAAATAACAGAAAAAGAAATGAAATGCAATTGAGAAAATCTAAAGACTTGCATATCAATACCAGACTTGGAAACAATGACATAAACATAACTGTAGATCTTGTTTCTGCCAAAAAAACACAACTTTCTGTTGATTTTTTTACTGCCCCTACTCTAGTTGCAAACACTATGTATAGTATAAAGCTGTAAATTTCTTGCTTGCATGCGATCATAAAGCTAGAAAACAGTAATACTGCGTTTTGATGCTTTGATTATCAATTGGATTTCAAAAAAATTTGATTCCTATCTTGGTAAATTTCCTGAAAGTCTCAAAGACCACTTATTAGAACCCTGCCACAAAAAGTTGCGGACACCCTATAGGCTGTCTGTCCATCTAAAACAATCATGTCTGTGCTATAACTTTCTATTCCTCCTACTGTTCATCTGTCCGAAACAATCGTGTCCATCCTTTCTTCCATCTGTCCATCCGAAACAATCGTGTCCGAGCTATAACTTTTCTCTCTTTTGAGGTAGGCTTTTGATATTTGGCATGTGGATAGATCGCCTCAAGGCGATGTGTTGTGTACCATGGTTGGTGACAAATGACCTTTGACCTTAAGGTCACATTCATACTTTTTCAATGACAAAGTAGTGTCCGGACCTAAACTTTTCTCTCATTTGAGATAGGCTTTCCATATTTGGCATGTTGATAGATCACCTCAAGGCAAGGTGCAACGTCTCATGGTTGGTGACCCTTGAACTTTGACTTCAGGGTCAAATTCAAGCTTTTTAAATGACAAAATCGTGTCCAGATTATAATTTTTATCTCATTGCCCTTGGTGACCCTTGACCTTTAAATTTCAGGGTCAAACTCATGCTTTTTCAATGACAAAGTTATTTAGAGATTCTAACTTTTCTCTCAATTGAGATAGGCTTTTCATATTTGGCAAATCACCTCAAGGCAAAGTGTCGCATACCTTGGTTATTGACCCTTGACCTTTTACATGTACCTCAGGGTGGCATTCATCCTTTTTCAAAGACAAAGTTGTGTCGGAGAATAAAAATGAATTTCTTTGACAGAAGTCAATTTATCATAATATAGCATATGGAAAAGAAATTTGTTGTCAACATATTTCACTGTTGTATGTCTTATGTAATTGGAATTGATGAACATTACATTGATTGCTGCATATCAGTACAACATGACATTGATATTTTTTAATGGACAGGCAGTTCAAAAATAAGCTATATAAAAGCACAGCAAACATGGTTAAAACCATACTGGATAAGCTTTCTACAGATTCCAATTTAATTGATAATCAAATCGGAAGGATACATCCAAATATTCTGATTAATCAATTATGATTTTTTTATCCATTCCCAACACTATCAGGTTGTATAACAACTGTTTTCTGTGTCAATCAGGGAGAGCGGGGATAGCTGTCTCCGATAACCTCTTGTTCTGAAAATGTTGGAGGAGTTGGAGTCGCATGGAGGATATAAAATTTTACCACTATATGGCCATTGACCATGTCTACAGACCCTATGCAGCAGTGCTGTGACAAAATTGAATTGCTAAATCCAAAATGTAGGAGGGTGTTGAATGCACAAAAAAGTTTGATGGATGGACAGTATTCAAAAAAGGGACAAGGAGAGGAAAAGTTGGGGCATATTGTTTTACCCCTGTCTGTCTGTCTATGCAAGGGGGTACGTCGTTTGTCCGTGCAACTCCTCCTACAGTTTTGTACTAGAAAGTCTTATTTTGCAGATCATTTGTACTAATATTGAAGATGTGCATGTGATAAAGGTTTTGATTTTGATTCATTTTTGTCAAAAATATTCATTGTTGAACTTAGTAATTTTTAACAAATTTTCATAGAGGGCACATAGTTTGTCCAGGCAACTCCTACAGTTTTGATGCTAGGAAGTTTTTATTTTGCAGACCAATTCTACCTGGAGATGTTAGTTTAGCATTTGTTTAGAAAGGATTTTGATTTTGGTGCATTTTATTTAAGAACTTGGTCATTTTTTGGGAGAATTAGCAATAGAGGGTACATGTATATAGATTGTTCACTCAACTCTTCCAACAGTTTTGATGCTAGGAAGCTTTTATTTTGTAGTTCATCTGTACCTATGTTGAAGATGCGCATGTGGTAAGGATTTTTATTTTGGTTCATTTTACAAAAATATACTTTTTACTAAGGAATCACTATTGGATTCAACCTAGGGTTGGTTCATGTCATCCTGTAGTTGTTTATTTGTTGTGTCTTTTTTATGCTCAATTCGAGTTGGATATGAATTGCCATGATTTGGGATTTTCTACTTTTGAATTTATTTTGGAATTCCCCCTTTCCTCATTTTTGCTTTTTATATTCATTTGCCAATGTATTAAAATGGTGACAGACAAAATACATGGCTTGATCATTGGCATGATGAAAGTAATTGAATTCTGGATCCCATTGGAGCCAGGTGAGCGTTAATGGTACTTTATTTTTTTATATGTTGTCTTATAGTATAAACTTTAATTTAAAAGAAGATTGAAGGTTTGTTTGTATTCTTGCCATTTCTATACTACCGGTGGTCAATGTTCAGTGCAGTCTTGTCAAAGTTGGCATATATCAGAAATATGACCACAACTACATTATTCTGAAAATCGAATAATTTTCTAATACTTGGCAATGAAAAAAATCCATTTGTGAATCTGGTTAAAAGCAAAATACCGAGGAATATGTGACAAAAATACTGAACCCTTATTGCTCGTGTTGCTCTTGAGTTGCAAGTTAATAATTAAAAGAAATTGATTAATATTAACGTTGTAAATTTTTTGTAAACTTAATGATTTATCTTTCAAGGAAAAGTATTCAATAAAGGCAATGAACTTGCCCCTCCTAGACGTGCCCTTGGTGATGTTGGTAACCAAGCAATACATGGTTCTTCTCATAAGATAAATAAGAAGCCTGCAGTTCCACCTTTGCAGAGGAAAGGTCTGAAGATTAAATGCACCAATGTTCAGCCATTGACAAACAAGCCTGTGATTCAGGTAATAAGTTTAATAAGAAAGCAAAGAAAAATGGTAACCTGAAACAATGTTCCAAAAAATGATTTGAAAGGGGCACTTTAGGGTGCTGACTGATAATGTGGAAAGGGCAAATTAGCCCAATGGTTGATAATTAAAAATAGGTATACCACACCATGGGTTGACATTTACTTTACAAGCTTGGAAGTCAAAAGGACTTCAAGATCCTCTCATTCACTAGTCCTACAGTTAATTTACTAGCCCGAAATAAAAACTGTTTTGAGGGACAAGGGTTAGTGTTAAACCCTGCACACGCTATCTTTACCAAAGGGTAATTTTGTATTAATAGTAATAATTAGATAATTCGAAAAATACATTGCGATATGTTCCCTAAACAAAGCAGTTAGCATAGCTTGTACCAGTTGCCCAAGCAATTTGGTATATGACATGCAGATGCGTCCTGGGGAGTACATACTGAATTTGCATCCAGATGGTGACCCTGGTCCTTCAGTGTCGATGCATGAATGATCATAAAGTTCTTTGCAAGTAAGTTTTAAATACAGATAAAGACTTAGATTTTATAATAATGGCTGCTGAAGATCATTGTGCAGATTCAAGTGATACATTAGGCTAGAAAGACCTATCCTGTGTCCACAGTTTATTGTTTCAATTGATTAATCATATAATAACGGTGTTCATTTTTTCCCCCTAGAAAGCAGCATCTAATGATAATTTGAAGAAAAACATACAGAGTTTGAGTACATTTACAGCAAAAGCTCAGCCAGTAATTCAGAAAAAGCCAGATGTAGAAGATGTGGAAAACATGTACATACCAGAGGAAGAAGGTAGGTATATATCTATACCTCCTGCAAGAGAATTTTTGGGGTATATGTAGGTTTCAGCCTGTCTGTCCATCTGCATACATGATATTAACATTGTGTAATCAAGTCCTCTTACGAGTTTTTATATGAATGCAAAAAATTTGAGGTCATATAATGGTATGGTGTGTCGTTGCTGTAGAAACTTTTGTTTTTGGTCAATAGCAAGTTACAGTTGACCAATCCTCATGAAATTTGAACACAGTGTTCCTTAGTCCAAAAGGAAAGCTGGGGTGGGTTTTGGATATTAAAGCCCCTCCCGTTTTTTAAAAAAAAGGACCAAAAAGGGCAAAATTTGGGTGTTTTCACCTACAAGGCTGTAGAATATTAATTACTTATTGGATTTTGATGGGGTTTCTTTCAGTGTGTTCCAAATTAAATTTCCTATCAATTGTATTCAACAGATTTTAAGTTGCATGTACTGTTCCAGCATCCAGGCAAAAGTAGGTCACTTTGACTTATGTTTTACGCATGAGTGATTTATGTTCAAGTTTTTTGACAAGTTCAGATCTCAGTAGGTAGGATCATGTAACCTTGCTTATGCATGCAACTATGATGTCAACATGCAGGCAAAATTTTGTTACTGTGACAATGTGCCATAACGAGTCGAACTCTGTAATTGTTATGTTTTTGTTTGTTTTGGAGTCCTCTTGTTGTAAGCTTTTGGTAGTATGTCAAAAGGTAGTTTGTGTGCAGCTAATTACTTGGTCAAATTCTTTATAGTGTCCATTTAATTACTGTATCAAGCTCTTTAAAGTTTCCTCATTCATTTTGAGATAAAGTTGTTCAAATTTCAGTGGTTAACATGCTGCAGTCGTATCATGCTGTGCTCAGCATAGCCCAGGGTTGGACGGGAAATACCACTAGCGGTAATTCCCACTGGTAATTACCGGGAATTACCGTCCTGGGAAATACTGCTTATTTTCAAAAAGTGGGAAATACTGGGAAATATGAAAAAAAAAATGACTCAAATCAAGTCGTTTGACACAAATATACTCTTAACTATTTGTTTAATTCTATATATATATTTTTTAATTTATATATCCTTCAAAATTGTGTTTGAAATACATTTAATTTTTTAATTGAAATTGAAATACAATTAATTTTTTAATTAAAAAACAGATGTATTTTTCATATTATTTTTAATTCTAGGTAGTTATGAAAACATTCCTTGATGAATCAATTTAATGTATTGAAAAATTAAACATACCCAAGCCCATCATTGACATTTATGTTGTTTTAGTAATTAACAATCTCACAGTTGACAAATTTTTAGTTATTACATGAAATATTTAAGACAAATACTAGTACCTTAATGAATTTTATTCTTGTTTGTAAAAACATTAATACAAAGCAAATGCATTTCAAGGAATTAAAATGATTAACATTGAATGGAGGTGATGTTTAATACTGTAAATCAGAAGACCTTTATTGCTTTACTTATTTGGAATAGTCATATGGTAGTGGGAAAATATGAAATTCCCTATTTATACATCCATTAAGACATATTTGATTTATTTGTTGCACTTTTAACTACAATGTTTTTGACATTTGACAGTATATTTCCCAGTATTGTCGGGGAATTACCAGTATTTCCCGGGAATTCCCACTATTTCCCACCGTCCTGGGAAATATGAGTATTTCCCGCTTTTTTGCCAACCCTGGCATAGCCCTTTATTCACAGATAGACCTGAAACTTTGCAGAGTGTTTCTATATAAATTGAACTTGTGCACTTAATTTATGATGGTTTTATGTAATTAATTTTTCTAGATTGTTAATTATATAAACATCGACATTTTTTGCCAAAATTCTATTGATAGGGTACCCATTTTGTATAATCAACTCCTCTTACAAGTTTTAACCTCAGCATTTGAACAATTATCCATATAAGCAAAGTAAACAAAGTGTATGTCTGTTATTTGGAATTGTACATGTACATAAAAGTGTTGGCCTAATGGCCAAAACTTTAACTTGGACAGTATGGTATTGCATACTAGGTGCTAAAAAATTGTTCCGATCTAATAATACTAATGATATTTATTACCGGTATCAGTTCTATAATTTGTTACAATTATGTTACTTTGGTGTTGGAAGTCATCATTTATGTATATAATGGTTGTATTCAGTTCAATATGATATGATTTAGTTGTCATTTTAGGAATCTTGGCTTACAAAAAATTCATCTTTCCATTTGGGGCCATTTAGTCTCTTTGCTTCTCAACAATGGTAAATGCTACTGTCAACATACTCCAGATGTGCAATTCATTATACAAAATAGAATAAAGTCAAATCTATCTATACAATTTATTACACCCTATTTAACCACTTTTGACCTCTGGCCTTATACCTGACCTTGATTTAATGTATATTCCTCCTGACTAGACCTACTCACTTGGCATGAATGAGAACTTGATTGTGCATAGTTCAAAAGTAAATTTCAGATGTACAAACAGAAATACAGAACAAAAAACAATATGACCGCAATCCTGGATCTGGGGGCATAAAAAAGGGTTGTGACTTTAAGGTCAGAGGTCAAGGTCAGACAAAGGTCATTACAAAAACATCCAAAGAACCAGACTTATCTTAGACAAAATGTTCTTTTGATGGTCAATTGTTCTTTAGATGGTCCCTTTTAAAACAGGTGACCAGTAAGTTTGCCAGCAGAGAACATATTTTAGATTTGAACAATATAATATCAAGGTGTATTAACATACTTGAAAATGAGACCCATCTAGGATATTAGGACTGCCTTTACCAGCCACCATCTAGTTGAGCAACACAGGATCTTAATATCAAACAATTTTCTTAACTCCCTTAAAGAATTGTGTACTGCAATTCAATGTTCTATCCATGTTGGCTGCCATGTAGCAATATGGTGCTGTTCACCTATCTTATAGATTGTTCTAATCAGTGTGTTGCTGTTCTTTAGATCTTGTTTCATGTCCAACCTCTTTTAATTGGTGACAAGGTGTGCTGGCATTAATTTTAGTCTTTTCCTGGAGTGAAGGGTCAGTATTTATTTCACTAAGTATTTGTCACTCATCTGTCATCTATAATTCAGTAATTCTTTAAAAACTGTATACTAGTATAAGGCCACATCAAATTAATTAAGTCTGTTCCAGAAATAATTGTTTGGGGGATCGGAAGGCACTTTTTATAAGGACCCCCCCCCCCATGCATAAAGTTTCAATTCCCATTTCTCATTGCTTCTTCAATGAAAGTCTCCAATTTACCCCACAACCCATCAAATTTTAATTAAAGTGCCCTCCGTCTCTCCCATACAATTATTTCTGGAACAGCCCTTAATAAGTTCTCATACCCACCGGCCCCATTTTTTCTAAGCTCAATATTTTTTTTATTTTCAATTATTCAGAAATTTTCTTTAAATTCCTATCAATTCTAGTGAAAATCAGTATAAGAAATATAAAATAAAACCCTCCCACCCACCCTAGATTTTTGTCTCATCCACGAAGAAAGAGACATAGGCGTGCAAAGTATGACGACGGCGACGGCGTAAATTTTTTCTAAATACAAGATATTTTGAAAACCCTTTGATTTAGGAACATCATATTTGGTCCAGTGGTAGTACTAATCAAGTGCTACCTGATGGACATAACGTCATGTGACCTTGACCTCAATTTCATGGTCTAGTGGCCAC
>MJUU01030484.1:44517-55557 GCA_002080025.1 Modiolus philippinarum
ATAACTTTTCAACGAAACAACATACAGCCTATAAACTTGGTATGTAAATTGTTTACCACAAAACTCATGTCAAGTGTGATTTTGGTATCATGTAATGCACCACTACTATTTTTATGCCCCGTCTACAATAGTAGGGGGGGGGGCATATAGTGTTCGGGTCTGTCCGTCCGTCCGTTTGTCCATCCGTCGTCCGTCCCAAGTCAGGTTTACCCTGCAGTTTAAGTTTTTTTTTCTGTGAAGCATGTATTCTGTATTCTGTTTACATAAATACTCATTAGGTTGTGAATAAACAAAAATCATAAAAAAAAAATTATCCAAGCCACCAACTTCATGCTTCACCGATTATGGAAAAAAGGGGGGTTATTCTGAGGTTTACCCTTGGGTTGAACTTTTTTTTCTGTGAAGGATGCATGCTATTATCATGAAACCTTACATAAATACTCGTTAGGTAGTGAATTAACAAAAATTATAATAAAAATTTACCCAGGCCGCCAACTTCATGCTTCACTGATCATAGAAAAAAAAGGGGGTATTCTGAAGTTTACCCTCGGGTTGAAGTTTTTTTTCTGTGAAGGATGTATGCTATTATCATGAAACTTTATATAAATACTCATTAGGGTATAATTAAACAAAAATCATAATAAAAATTTATCCTTTCTACCAACTATGTGCTTCACTGATCATTTGAAAAAAGGAGGTAGTATGAAGTTTACCTTTATGTTGAAGTTTTTTCTACTGGGAAAGATGTATGTTATTATCATGAAACTTTATATAAATATCCATTAGTGTATAAATAAACAAAAATCATAATAATTACCCATGCCACCAACTTCATGCTTCAATGATCATTGAGAAAGGGGATGGTTTGAGGTTTATCCATAGGATTAAGTTTCTTTTCTTTGAAGGATGTAAACTATAATCATTAATCACCCATTAAATTAAATACTCATTGGGTATAATTACACAGAAACCATCAAAAAATATATCCATGCAACCAACTTCATGCCTGATCACGAAATATAGCATTGTTCAAAATACTGTGAAAGTACTTTTATTCGTGGACATCAATTTTCATGGTTTTTATAAATATCACTATTTCGTGGGAACTTAAATTTGTGGTTTCAGCTTCTATACATTAGAACTCTATGGAAAGAAAGTATTTTATTGGGAACTTAATTTCGTGGTTAAAGCGAACCACAAAAACCATGAAAATTGGAACCCAACGAACAATAGTACTTCACAGTAGTTGTGAGGCAGGGCATTGTGTCCGTTAGACACATATTCTTGTTTAAAAATATATTGATTAAAAAAATAGTAATATTTTCAATAATGGAATTGCAAAAATATTTGATTCCAATTTTGTTAAATTTCCTTAAACTCTTCAAGACCAGTTATTTTTTGGAATACAGAAAATATATAAACATTAGTATTGTCCTGATTATAATGAGGCGAGACACATGGTTCAAAGGAATTTAACGAATTTTTCAGTCATTCATTGCATAGAAGTAATTTGTCTGGTGAGTGATACAGGCTCAGTCTCTGAGCCTCTAGTTTTATTACTTGCCGGGATGAATGTCCGGAGAGCTATTGTCATACCCCCGGTGTCGGCGTCGTCAGCAAAAACTTTAACTTTGCTTGTGGAATGGAGACCTTAAGAGATGGGATGTTGATATTTAGTATGTGGCTTCCTTGTAACGAGAGCTTTCTTGTGGTACCATATTTGTAGATATTTTGACCTTGACCTTGCCCTAAGGGCAATTTTTAAAAAACTTTAACCTTGCCTCTAGAAGTCAGGCTTTTTAATGGTAGGGTGTTCATATTTTGTATGTGACTTCCTTATGATGAGAGCTTTCTAACAAAACCATATTTGTAGACATTTTGACTTTTTCCCTGAGGGCAATTTTTGAAAAACTTTCACCTTGCTTATAGAAATTAAGTTGATTAGTGGTAGAGTGTTCATATTTGGTATCTGACTTTTTTGTGATGAGAGCTTTCTTATGATGCCATATTTGTAGACATTATGACCTTGACCTTGCCAAGAGGGCAATTTTTTAAAAACTTTTACAGTGTTTCTAGAATGTTGACTTTGTGGTAAGGTGTTCAGTTACGGTATATGACTTCCTTCTGGTGATAGCTTTCTGATGGCACCATAGTTAGCTCACCTAGCCTCAAAGGCCATGTGAGCTATTGCCATCACTATGCGTCCGTCTGTCCATCAACAATTTCAAACATCTTCTCCTCTGAAATCGCTTAGCCAAATTAAACCAAACTTGGCCTGAATCATCATCAGGGTATGGCTTCTCAAAGTGATGTTCAGTTTGTCTGTCTGTCGAACAACTTGGCCACAGAACTTAGGTATAACATTGAACCTTATGGGAAAAATCACATAACAGGGCCGCCAGCACTGAACATAGTTTAACATTGGACGCTATGGGAAAATCTCATTTTCATCTTCTCCTCTGAAACCACTGAAGCAAACTTTACAGGAATGATGTATGGAAGGTCCTTAACAAAGATTGCTCATTTTATTCCGATCCGATAAAAAAACATGGCCCCCAGCACGGAACTTAGGTTTAACACTGGACCCTATGGGAAAAATCACTTTTTCATCTTGTCCTCTGAAGCAATTGAAGCAAATTCAACCAAACTTTACAGGAATGATGTCCTAAGGGTCCTTAAGAAAGATTGCTCATTTTATTCCTATCGGTTAAATAAATGTCCACCAGCACTGAACATAGTTCAACATCGGACCTTAAGAGCTGAGTATTGTGAGGAATCTCACAATAGGATATGTATCGTGGTATTGTAAATCTTGTTGTTTTCATGACATAAATTCAGCAGATATTAAGGCCATGACTTGAATTTTACAATTTTTGTCTCGCCTAGCGAGACATAGGTGTTACTCTCCGGCGGCGGCGGCATCGTAATCTTTCATAAAACCTTAATAACTTTTAATGTATATTACTTATATGCAACATCTTTTGTCCACAGGTAGCAGATGGTGTAAGCTTTCCAGCATCACATGTTTCAGATGACCTTGACCTTGTCTTCATGGTTCAATGACTTCATAAAAATTGCGACATAGTTTCACATTCAAGTTGATTTCTCTGGATATGTAATACATTGATCCATTATATAAAGTGTATTGATGTATCTTAGTAGGTGCATGCAAGTCTGCCACTTGTAATTTGATCTCTACCTCATTTGCACGGTTCAGTGACTTTGTAAATTTTGCGACATAGTTTTACATTCAAGTCAATTTCTGAAACACTGATATATATAGACATACTATATTTTGTCTATTGTTACATCTAGGCGGGTGCCTGCCAGTCTGACACCTTTCATGTAGCCTTGACCTCTATGGTTCATTGACTTTGAACTTTTCTTTACTTTAACAGTTATTTCTCTGTAGCTATGATGCCTAGAGTCATCATATTTGGTCTATTGCTACATCTATGTGGGTGCATGCCAGTCTGTCACCTGTCATGTAGCCTTGACCTCAATTTCATGGTTCATTGACTTTGAAAATTTCTTTGCTTTAACACTTATTTCTCTATAGCTATTATACCTAGAGTCATCATATTTGGTCTGTTGCTACATCTAGGTTGGTGCATGCCAGTCTGGCACATGTCAGGTAGCCCTGACCTCAATTTCATGGTCCATTAACTTTGAATTTCTCTTTAACTAGAACACTTACAGGCATCATATATGGTCTACTGTTACATCTAGGTGTGCACATGCCAGTCTGGCACCTGTCATGTAGCCATGACTAATTATTTTGGTAAAGATATGCATATACAGGCGAGACATTTCTGTGTCTACACTTGTTTTAATATTTGAGACATGTATCTAATAATTGTAATTAAATATTAGTAATTATATCGTTTAATAAGCTGTGGGAGCATTCACAATGAAGATTGGATTGGGGCTGTTGTATAAAACTAAGCCATTTTGGGTATTGCGATTCCCAACCAACGATACGATATGGGAATCGTCATCACTTTGGATCAATATAACCGATTCATCGATGAATCCTTACCCCTCTTATTGGACCCTATGGGAAAATCACATTTTCATCTTCTCCTCTGAAACAACTGAAGCAAATTCAACCAAACTTAAAAGAAATGGTGTACTAAAGGTCCTTAACATCGATTACTTATTTTGCTCTGATCTGATAAAAAACATGGCCCCCAGCACGGAACATAGTTTAACATTGGACCCTAAGGGAAAATCACATTTTCATCTTCTCTGAAACTACTGAAGCAAATTCAACCAAACTTTACAGGAATGATGTACTTAAGGTCCTTAACAAAGATTGCTCATTTTATTTTGATTCAATAAAAAACATGGATGCCAGCACAGAACTTAAGTTTAACATTGGACCCTATGGTAAAATCACCCTTTCATCTTCTCCTCTGTAACTACTGAAGCAAATTCATCCAAACTATACAGGAATGATGTTCTAAAGGTCCTTAACAATGATTGCTCATTTCTTTCTGATCCGATTAAAAACATGGCTGCCAGCATGGCACATAGTTTAACATTGGACCCTATGGTGAAAATCCCATTTTCATCTTCTTCTCTGAAACCACTGAAGCAAATTCAACCAAACTTTACAGGAATGATGTACTAAAGGTCCTGAACAAAGATGGCTCATTTCATTCCGATCTGGTGAAAAAACATGTTCGCCAGCAATTGAGACGGGGTTGTTTTATGTTATTGCTAATAAAATTGCGCAACAGTAGTATGTCAAGAGATTTGAGGTAGCATTTACTGTTTTTTGAGAAACAAGAGGCCCAAAGAGGGACAAAGGAAAAAAATTAGGTCAAAGGTCAAGGTCACAGACATCAAAAAGGGGTAAAATTGGGTATTTTATTTTACTTTAGAATCTTGGGGAATATGTAGTGTTTCACAAACACATCTTGTTGGTCATGCATGGCATAGAAGCATTTTGTCAGGTGAGCGATACAGGGTCAGTCTCTGAGCCTCTAGTTAGCTCACATGACCAAAAGGGTCAGTGTGACCTATTGCCATCATGTGGCGTCCGTCCGTTAACTTTTCACATTTTCATCTTCTCCTCTGAAACCACTGAAGGAAATTCAACCAAACATTACAGGAATGATGTATGGAAGGTCCTTAACAAAGATTGCTCATTTCGTTTTATCCGATAAAAAACATGGCTGCCAGCAGGGAACATAGTTTATCATTGGACCCTATGGGGAAATCACATTTTCATCTTCTCCTCTGAAACCACTGAAGCAAATTCAATCAAACTTTACAAGAATGATGTATGGAAGGTCCTTTACAAAGATTGCTCATTTTGATCAGATGCGATAAAAAAACATGGCCGCCAGCACAGAACATAGTTTAACATTGAATCCTTATGGGAAAATCACATTTTCGTCTTCTCTGAAACCACTGAAGCAAATTCAACCAAACTCTACAGGAATGATGTATGGAAGGTCCTTTACACAGATTGCTCATTTTGTTTGGATCTGATAAAAAACACGGCCGCCAGCGCTGATTTTAGTTTTAACATTGGACCCTATGGAAAAATCACAAATTCATCTACTACTCTGAAACCCCTGAAGCAAATTCAACCAAACTTTACAGGAATGATATATGGAAGATCCATAACTAAGATTGCTTATTTTATTTTGATCGGAAATAAAACATAGTGGCCAGCACGGAACATAGTTTAACATGTGATCCTATGGGAAAATCTTCATTTCATCATCTACTCTGAAACCATTAAAGCAAATTGAACTTAACTATATTGGAGTAATGTATGGAAAGATATAAACAAAGAATACTTATTTCAATTGAATATGATCATGACAAAAACATGGATGTCGGTAGAGAATATAGCTTAACATTAGACCCTATAGGAAAAACATTTTTGGTCATCAGCTTAAGCATCTTTGTCAGGTGAGCGATTCAGGCTCAGTATCTGTACCTCTAGTTTTTACTTCTGAAATTAAAATGGGGGAGTGGGTAGTTTTTGTCTCGCCCGCGACAAAAGGCGCGGAAAGCAAGACATATGCGTACAAAGTATGATGGTGGCGGCGGTGTTAACTTTCATGTTAAGTTTTTGTGATTAGGTCACTTTCTCAGTAACTATAAGTGGTAGGTCAATGATATTTGGAATAAAGGTTGGTCTTGAGTAGTACATGACAGTCTGCTATATGGCTTTTGTCTGTGACCTCAATTTCACGGTCCAATGAACATATTAAGTTTTTGTGCTTAGTTTAGTTTCTCAGTAACTATAAGTGGTAGGTCAATGATATATGGTATGTAGGTTGGTATTAGGTAGTACATGAGAGTCTGTCATATGGCTTTTGTCCTTGACCTCAATTTCATGGTCTAGTGAACATGTTAAGTTTCTGTGCTTAGTTTAGTTTCTTAGTAACTATAAGTGGAAGGTCAATGATAAATGGTATGTAGGTTGGCAAAAATTTTTGCGGTCGTATAATGGTATGGTGCTGTCGTCGTCGTCTGTAGACACTTATGTTTTTGGGCAATAACTTAAGTTCCAGTTGATCAATCCTTATGAAATTTTAACACAATGTTCCCTGGCACAAAAGGAAGGCTTAGCATAGTTTTGGTCATTGGGGCCCCACCTGTTTTTAAAAAAGGGGCCAAAAGGGGTTATATTTGATGTTTTCGCATATTTGACTATGGAATCTTTATTATATATCGGATTTTGATGGGGTTTCTTTCAGTGTTCTCCTTAGGAAATTTCCAATCAGATGTATGCCAACAGATTTCGCATCGCATGTATCGTTCGTGAGATAAATGGGTCCCAAAAGGGGGAAATCTCAAAAATCTTTTTTTTTTTTTTTTTCATTTTTTGTCCGATTTTGATGCAGTTTTTTCATTTGATTCCTTATGAAAAATTAATACAGCGCTCAACTTTTATATTTTTGGTAACTTGTTTCCTTTCCCAGCTATGAGGGGCCGAACGGGGCCAAAATTCCAAATTTGCTCATTACCTGAAATTTTTATTTTTCATCGGATTTCGATGAAATTTTTTTCTTTGAATTCCTCTTGATATAAGCTTTCAGTAGTATGTCAACGGATTTTGCATAGCTTTTACCGTTTCCGAGCTACAAGGGGTCAAAGGGGCCAAAATTGCAAATATTCGAAATATGTGAAATCTTTATTTTTCATTGGATTTCGATGGGATTTTTTGCTTTGAATTCCTCTTGATATAAGCTTTCAGGAGTATGTCAACGGATTCTGCGTAGCTCTTACCGTTTCCGAGCTACAAGGGGTCAAAGGGGCCAAAATTGCAAATTTTCGAAATATGTGAAATCTTTACTTTTCATCGGATTTTGATTGGTTTTTTTCTTTGAATTCCTCTTGATATAAGCTTTCAGTAGTATGTCAACGGAGATTGCCTAGCTCTTACCGTTTTTGAGCTACAAGGGGCCAAAGGGGCCTAAATTGTAATTTTTCAAAATATTTGAAATCCTTATTATTCATCGGATTTCGATCATATTTTTCTTTGGATTCTTCTTGATATAAGCTTTCAGTAGTAAGTCAACAAATTTGGCATAGCTTTTCCCGTTTCTGAGCTAATGGGGCCAAAGGGCCCAAAATTGCAACTGATTCAAGCTCTTTATTGTGTCCGTTTAATTACTGTATCAAGCTCTTTACTGTGTCCTCATTCATTTTCACATTTTCAATTACACTTGTTCAAATTTCAGTATTCGACATGCTGCAGTCGTATCATACTGCGCTTGGCGTAGCCCTTTATCTATAGCAGTGGTAGGTCACTGGTATTTGGCATTTAATCAGGGAAAGAAATTAGCGGTCGCCCAGTCGCCCGTGGCCCCTAGATTTCCGGCTGGGCGAACGTTTTTCCTAGTCTTGCTCGCCCAGTTGGCGACTAGACAATTTTGAAACAGTTGGGTAAACGTGTGATAACGGGTATTTCTAAAGAATACAGTGCAGGGTTCTCTCGCTCTAAAAACGTAGTTACGATTGGTTAACATCGCGGTGACTCCCTAACCGTTTGGTGCATAGTTCGTAACTACTCGGTCATCTTCCTCCACCTACAGTACATTGGTAATGGACGAGAAGTTACGAATGTATTTTCATGATATGTCTGAAAACCAAAGTACAAGAAGTGTTATGAATTGACGACATTTTGATATTCCGTCAAAAAAATTTAACATATATTGCGCAAAAATGTGTGAAAAAAATATTGTGTAAACACAATATTAGTAGGTCCTTCATACTACCAACAATGTATTGATTTCCCGATTGATTTTTACTTTTATTCAAAATACCGGAAAAAATGCAGACCCGTTCCGTTAAGCTTCCGAAATTATAACATTCATTTTGTTTTGGTTCAAAATGTGGAACTTCATGAGGGGTTAAGGATCCCAAAAAACGTAAATCCCAAGACTATAAAAGGGAGTATTCTAAAGAATATGAAAAAACAAAAAGGACAAGGTCGTATCTAAAAGAATGTGAACAGAGGCGACCATGGCTTAGAGATGGGGAAAACAGGATGACCTATAAAATATGTCAGGAATTTTCAAAGGATAAAACAAATAATTTGTTCCTTGAAGGCTGTAAAAGTTACAAACCAGATAGCATTATCTTCTTGGGATTTACGTTTTTTGGGTTCCTTAACCCCACTGACTAGTTGACTTTTTATATTATTTGTGTTGTATCATCAGCAGTATGGATGTTTATTGTTTGTAAAAACTGAATAAATATTGTTCTTCTGATATTGTTTCACTGCCAACAGTCTGAGATTCTAACTCCTTTTTTTAAAAGAGTTAAAATACACTTTTAAATAGCTTCATCTTATAGACAGGGTTGGATGTTATTTTAATACTAGTAAATGCTTTGTATTTATTTTCATTCCCATGTATGACAAACCACTGGAGTATCTTCATTATACTTCCATTAACAATAGTTATACTCACACAAAAATCACAACAAACCAATTGAAAAGTACATGTCATATTGAAACATCAGCATTTTACGTTCAAATCTGGGCCCCTAGAATTTGGGCTGGGCCCCTAGAAATTTAAAGTTAGGGGCCCAGCTGGCCCCTGGAGGAAAAAAGTTAATTTCTAACCTTGATTTTGGTTTTGGGTGATACATGACAGTCTGCTGTATTGCTTTTTTCAGTTAATCTAATTTCACAGTCTGGCGAACATGTTAAGTTTTCTGATTTAGGCAGTTTGAGTTTTTACATCAACTTTGTGACCAAGTAGGGACGGGCGAGACATCAATTTTGGTCCACACTTGTTTAAGTTAAAATTGTGTCCTTCAGATCCATCCTCTGTTCAATATGGCCACCAGTGGGATAAAATTAAATGTTGGTGCTTATTTTAACATAGTTTCAGAAAAAACTTTCTTCAACATAGAAGTTTATTTTGGCCATTGATGGTCCAGGTTAGTGATAGAGCCTCTTGATAGACTCATTCTAATGTTTATGATTTTATAGTTTCAGAGTTGTGCACAGAAGAATTTCCTGAAATAGAGTTAGTGCCTGAAGATTTTGAAGATATACCTTTACCATGCTTATCACTAGACAGTTCACTTGATTTGACCTCAACTATTGGACCCCTAGAACTAAAACAGCAGATATAATTTGAATCTTATAGCTTTTATAAACAGTTTGAAGCACAGTATTTGCTTGCTAACTTGGCAAGAAATAATTATTATTGAGTCTTGTAAAAAATGTAATATTTTGTAAATAATTTTCTTGGTACTCAATGTCCTTACATGTTAGTATTGGCCAGATACCTGTATGATCATCAAGTATTCTTTATCTTTAAATTTTTTTGCTCTCTTTCTTCATGTATTGGTATTATCCAGTTGAGTGGTTAGCGCTGTGGGGAGTTGTGCCTGCTATCAGCACTACTTGGGCCTAGAAAAAAAAGTTGTGAGTTTAGGGTAACCCGACCCTACCTAAAATTTTATGCCTACCCTAACCTTTTTTTGCCTATTTTACAACAAGTACTGTTAAAGTCAGAAATGTTCCTCCGTCTACAATGTAAAAAAAATATTTAAAAAAAAAAATTTCCTACCTACCCTACCTAACTTTGAAAACCATGTTACCCCAAACGCACAATTTATTTTCTTAGGCCTTGTGTGACTGTGGTGTTTGCCTGTATGTTAAATAGCTTTATTATAAACTCGCCATTTCATTATTTAAATATTAGATGTTATAGTAGATAACTGGAGGGTGATGTGTAGCTTCACTTAAAATAAATCCTATGCTAGTCAAATGCATGTTTTGTTGGTATAACCTTGAACATACAATTTAAAATGTTACAATTTTTGTGTGGTCTGTAAATGGAATGATTTTAAGAGGGTTTTCTTTTAAATTGAATCCTAGGCAATCATTTGCTACTACATTGAAGAAATGTTTTAAAGTTTTCTGTCTAGACAAGATTATTTTAGTAAACAAATATGAATCCCCCCCCAAGAAACAAAAAAACAAAACAAAAAAAAAGTTGGCACATTCCATTTTTAGCTCATCTGACACAAAGGGTCAGTGTGAGCTATTCCCATCACTTGGCGTCCGTCTTCCGTCATCCGTCGTCCGTCCGTTAAACTTTTCACATTTTCATCTTCTCCTCTGACATTACTGAGGCAAATTCAACCAAACTTTAAGGAATGATATATGGAAGGTCCTTTACAAAGATAGCTAATTTCGTTATGATCCGACAAAAAACATGGCTGCCAGCGCGGAACTTAGGTTTAACATTGGACCCTATGGGAAAAATCACATTTTCATCTTCTGCTCTGAAACCACTGAAGCAAATTCAACCAAACTTTACAGGAATGATGTACTAAAGGTCCTTAACAATGATTGCACATTTCCTTCTGATCTGACGAAAAACATGGCCACCAGCGCAGAACTTAGGTTTTACATTGGACCCTAAGGGAAAATTCACATTATCATCTTCTGCTCTGTCACCACAGAAGCAAATTCAACCAAACTTTACAGGAATGATGTACTAAAGGTCCTTAACAATGATTGCTCATTTCGTTCCGATCCGACAAAAA